>NQII01000928.1:305879-400197 GCA_002778355.1 Clitarchus hookeri | reverse complement strand
GTCAGTCAGTCAGTCAGTCAGTCAGTCAGTCAGTCAGTCAGTCAGTCAGTCAGTCAGTAAGTCACCACATCAGTCAGTCACCACATCAGTCAGTCACCACATCAGTCAGTCAGTTACCACATCAGTCAGTCAGTTACCACATCAGTCAGTTATAACGCACCGAGAAGGCAGAGTCGAGTGGTGAACTTCAACGAGAAGTGCCATATCGAGCTAGTGGAATTAGTCCAGTGCAGCCCGTAGCCGAGAAGGACGGGTGGGGGCCCGCACACGGGGTCCCTCGCCGGGACGTGGTAGGGTAGTAAGCAATCGGTTACTACCCTACGCCAAGAACGGGAGCGAGTAGTGAGTTCCAACGAGGGGCGTCACGTCGAGAGGAAGCTAGCTGCGTGCAACAAGCCAACCACAGAGGACCTTTAACAGGGCCATCCAGTTCACCAGACCTCACCAACGGCCGGAATGTATCCGGGCCATCCAACTCACCAGATCTCAACTGCCGGAACAACTACCACGTAACATGTGCAGATAAGTAACCCCGTCATCACTCGGGGACCTGTCCTGACACCTAATGCCCCCACAGCGTCGGAAACGTAGCCAGAACAGTGTAACCAGCCCTTCAGACCTGAACTCGCAGGGCGTTAATGTACGAGTAAATTCTCGACAGTAAGTATGTATAAGTATGTATAAAGTCCCACAACAGTGCCGGGAATGTGAAAATGAATTCCCGTTAAATGAACCTGTTCAAACCTAAGAAGTCGTGATTAAGTCATTGTGTGATATACCCTCAACCTACAAGGCACCCTATAGTCTGTGCCACTGAACATTAACTGTACACCTTAGGAACTATTCTGTACACCACAGATGGGAGTAGCGTCATAACACATGCATTATTGTCCACTATCCACTTAATTGTGAGCCTACCTCAAGATGATGTTGGAACTAGCTGTCGAATCCATCCTTATATTAACGTATGCTTGAACATCATTTGGTTATACACTATTTCCCGAATCCTTTTTTGCAAGTGTTCCAAATTTAAAACCACTCATTTTGTGTGTGTGTGTGTTTGCATGCACGCATGTGCGTTTGCATGTGTGTGTGTCCATGTACAAGAGAGTTAGCACATGTCTGTCTGTCTCTCTCTTTTAAACTTTCCTAATGATATCAATGAACAACTGTTGAAGTAGTGGGAAAATCCAAAGCAGGCTATGGGAGGGATCCTTACATGTTTAGATGCTACCGGAATGTTGATCCACAGCTTATCAGTTTACGTATTACACCATGGAACTGGTAGGTGGAAAAATGCAGATGGCATAAAGTATGATTTACTTGAACTTGAATGTGTGGGCCAGTCCACATGTTGCCCCCACTTGAGTGGTAATTCTCAGGGCACCAACCTTCATGTTCCACCTACACACACATCTTATCCAGATGAGGGGACCTGGGAGAACTTAACCTTACACTCACCATAACAGGAAGCAGTGGTGAAGGGACAAATAATCATTAACAGCAACCACTCAACCATGCAGCATAGATATCGCCTAGAAGTGCAAGTTTTCCAGGGCGATAGTTCGGCGTCCCTGTATGCTGAGCAGATGATCCCCACAGCCAGAGGCAAAATACCCTGTTGCGACTGTCAAGCCTACACTAGCCCAGCTCATCAACAGGATGTGCCCCTCCTCTGGGCAAGCCTGTCCCAGCATGGTACCCAGTCTGCCATCACAGACATCAGCTAGGAAGACTTGAATGTTGGCTCAAGCAGCTTAAGTGGTAGATCTTTAAGGAGGTGGCACAAACAAGGTACCATTTTAGAATTGAGAACAGAGAGGGGAAATTGTAAAATAGCAAGGGGTTTATATGACATACCCATCCTTGGAGTGGTTACACAAGTCTGTGACCTTTACGTGTGAGAAAGATTTAAGATATGCTGAATACACCTCACTTGAGGTGCCGACATTGAGAAGTGAACAAATAATAGGCAAGTAAGTATAGCCTATTCACGGTAAAATGAGCACTTTTGAAAGCCCTCTCATTTGGAATAATGGTAAAAAAATATATCCGACGTTAATTGTCGAATCTGAAATATATGCACTGTGTGGTTTACTTACATGGCAATATTTATTTTAAACGTTGTGGAAGACTAAAAAATGGCTGAAAGGAAAAAGTAACTAGGGCCTCAATTGAACAGTTTATACTAGTAGATAGTGGAAGAATATTGAGGTGGGCACGGGATCAAACGCTGAAAGTGGCAGTTCGACAAAAAAATTAAGTATTCATACCTAACATGTTAAAAAAAGTCTAAAAAAAATCTCTAAAATCGGTTACCATAAAATTAACTGTTAAGCTGGAATGCGGAGATCAAAAAACATGTAATGATGTCACAACAGGGAGCGTGGCACAGCCGGCTAGCCAGTGCACAATGCTCCATTAATGGGTATGAATGCTTACAGATGCTGTCCTCTTTTTTTTTTTTTTTTTTTCGAACTTTTGTATTGAATTCTTTTTTTCAGCCCTATTAGTATGAACCAAGATGCAGTAAGGAAAAAGGTATTGATCCTCCAGGTCAAGATAACGAAACAACAAATGGACGCTAGCAACATTGTTGTAACGTGGTGTAACTATGGTAACTGTATCGTGATGGCAACTTATGCTGAATGTGTGTGTTGTACAGAAAGTGATGTAATCAACAGTCTT
The DNA here is from genome assembly GCA_002778355.1 of Clitarchus hookeri. NCBI lineage: Eukaryota > Metazoa > Arthropoda > Insecta > Phasmatodea > Phasmatidae > Clitarchus > Clitarchus hookeri. The sequence goes on along the minus strand of NQII01000928.1, from coordinate 397,509 downwards.
CAAGGTAGCGCTGACTGTATTACCTTACACAACAATTTTGAAACAGTCACTCTAAATACATATACTCTTAACTTAGCCAGACACTATATGATAATGAGTATTAGAGATCAAAGTGTTATTCGCAAACTGAGAACCTAGAGTTAGAGTTGTGGTAGCATGTTGCTTTGCTTACGAACAGTTTGTTTACTGCGTGAATGGATGGAATACACCCTGAGAAAATGTCAATAAAATTCCAGCCTGTACCGTAACAAAAATGAAGCAAAAGTTTGCAGAGACAAGCAGGGTTTCAAAAGTTGTTCAGAAAAGGACTATGACAATTTCTACTAACGTCAGTAAATTAATCGTCAAAAAAGAAACATATTGTCAAGTTTTTACTACAAGGAATGACTAGAGTCCTGAAAAAGTGGGTGTTATTATTTTGAAAAATAGCTGTTATTTTCTTGCAGGGCTGTGCACTAGAATGTTAACTCAAAGGGATACATCATCACTTGCGGTCATGTTATTTATGGCCGTAAACACGCGTTACGGAAAGTAAAACGTGTTTTAGTTTATGTGATAAATCAAAGAAATCTTCTGACCAACTGCATGCATTCGTATTTGAATATGCAAAGATACACAAAATACATCGTAAGAAGCAACTATGTGACTTAAAACAATAATTCACGAAAATACTACAGGATTTTGTACAATTTGTGAATTACAGTTAGAATTCTCAAAAATCGTATTTTTTTTAATGTAAAAATTGCATTTATAGCATTTGCTAAATTTTCAGGTCTGCAGCAGTGATGAAAATTTCATCTTAACTCGTGCACTAATTTACATTCTAATTTCCTGTCAAATATTCTCTAGCCGCGTGTATTCTATGGTCGTCAAGGTCTTTTAATAATTCCCGCGACCTTAACAGTAACGCTTTTGTTTGGTGATTATTATATTTTTGAACTTAGTACATGAAAAAAAAGTGATGGAACAGGTGTGTCGTTCAAAGAAAGCTACAAAATGTGATCCACAAATTTTTAACACTCAAAAATAACTAGTCGCTGCAACGAATACGGCGGACGTTTGGTAAACAGTGCGAGTATTCTTAACCTCAACCACAAAACGTGATATAAACATTCATTGCGTGTCTGTGTGCATTTTTTTTGCCATATTTAGTTAGTTAAACAACAAAACAGGTCATTGTGTAACACTCATTCTGCGAATATAGGTCGGTGTAAATTTTCAAAATAGTTTTATTTGAAGTAAAACGGGAAAAATAGCTTTATTTGCACGAAAATCCTAAAATTGGCTTTATTTTTTTGTTTTATCGCAAAGGCTATTTTTTCAGGTCTGTAGGAATGACATATTACATGTTGCATGATAGACAATATTATGTTATAAAATAATATAAATATTTCTTGACTCTTGGTCTGTATGGTGTAAACTGATAAATAAAACTTTTTATCATAATTTAAGATGATTTACAGTGTTTTTAAAGAAAACAGAAGTTGACCATTTCAAACATATTAAAAATAAAATAAAATGTTACCTTGTTTATTGATTTTTTTTCCCTTTGGTTGTGCATTATTTCTTCAGAGATGTTGAATTATGGTAGTTTACTTGCTTTTCATATTTTTCGGCTCGGATGGAAGTGTTAGCTGTTGGACGCTGGAGACATGCAACATTTTTAGAACGCGTTCACTGTATTTGTCTTAAAAACTCTGCAATGTTTGTCCCATAGTAACTTCAATAACAGCGACTTGTATTTTTTCACGCCACAAGTTTTTTCTTTTGTAAAACTTCTTTCTACTGCGCTGTTTTGTTGCCTTAGAATACTGCTGTTTGTACACACTGTTCCTGATTTACGTTATTATTATGATTCAAAATAGCTAACATTGATCTAGTAATCGTTCCATTGTAAGGAAAATACTTTATTTTAGGTGTATGATTTAGATGCAAATTATGGTACAACTCCTAATTATGTATGGCAACATTTATTAGTGCTTTTCAAATCTGTCAGAAGTTGTTTGTCCATAACTAATTGATAATCATGTGAACCTTGTGTAAACCAGTCTTTGATTTCTAAATCAGTTCATCTTCTTTTCTGTTACAAGTGGCTGATGACTACCCGAGATGATTTCCAAGAAATATATTTGCACTGCCACATGAAGTAGCCCTAAATATTTTACTGAAGGTTTTTGCTATGTGCAATACATCAAACTAATGTTTTTTTCTGAATTCTTTCCCTTTTAATGTGTAAATACCTTTATGACGGTTTGATAAAAAAAAGTGTGATATTCAAAACTTTATAGAGCACAATCAATATTTTTAACACACTGTTTTTTTACATATATCCATCCACCATTCCTTTCTGCAGTACTAAAGTATTTAAAATTTGATTTGTTTTATTTTTCTTATGGTGTTTCTGAAATAACCATACCAAATAGTTGGCTCAATAAATTGGTTTACTACACTGTAAAATGGGGCCACGGTGGCTGAGAGGTTAGTCTGCTCGCCTCCCACCAAGGAGAACTGGGTTCAATCCCCCTCTCTGGGTCACTCACCTCTTTTTGCATGTGGGAATCGTGCCGGACGGTGCTGCTGGTCGGTCTGTTTTCTCATGATCTCCAGTTTCTTCCGCCCTTTCATTTTACAGTTTCATACTCACCTCAATCACCCTCATCTGCTCTCAAGATTTTGCTTTTAACAGTCACCCAAATCTCTACACTCACTCACTCACTGTAAATTGTAATTTTTCCCATAAACTGCAAATTCAGTGTGCTACAGAAAGTCTGAAATATATCAAAACCAATACTGTACAAATGTAAGGCTGAAACAACTGCTACAGCTCCGATTCAGCGTTATTGTTTGCAAGGTTTGGATTTCAATACGAAGTTGTGATTATGTGTACATCATGTCACTATTTTAAGTAATGTTGCGTAAACTGTTTTCTGAACACTAGTAACTGGACATTGGCATACATTACAGAAACAAAAAAGTAAGCTTAGACACTGCCAAAATACAAAAAATGCTTAAGGTATGTTTTTGGTTTCCATTGTTTTAACATTTTCACATTTATCACTGTTCTCCTGTTCTTCTTCACTTGTTGATGCAGTATATGATACTTGTATATCTACCTCATCTTCTTCAGTACTGTTATAAATCAAAAAGTGCAATAGTTCTGCATTTAATTCACACTGAATATATTTCTCAAATGCTGGGTCTAGGGGTAAACTGTCAGATTCACCCATAGTACTTTTAAATAAAATTGTTTTCTTATTACTAGTTGTAGCAATACATTCATATACTCCCTACTTACAACATAAACTGGCATTGTTGAAGAGCGAGAGCTGCAGTTTTTGTAATTTTCTTCAGTTTCACGTCTTGGCAGCAATGACAAGACTGCAGTTCATTTTGATATTCATTTGCATTTAGTATTTGGCAATACTAGTTGTTGTTTCAGTAAACATGAAGGATCAGATCATCTTCAGAGAAGTGTATGGAGCACACGACACTCAATTTTGAAGGTTTAAAATTTTGTCTATTCAGTCTCTGTTCCCATGCTTTAAACAGTTTTGGAGATTTGTCACTATTAGGAAAATAATAAATCATTAATATTTTCCCTTTTTCGTTGAATTGACTTGTAACCATAAACCCAACACTTACCTGGCTTTTTTTACCTACATAGCTCAGCCACGGAACAGAACCTGAAACAGACTCAAGAGAATAGCAAAGACGGCGACACTAGTAAACAGATTGCTCAGCCGCGCACGCTGTAATACTATATGCGCGATGCATGTGGCTGGTTTTGCCGGCCAATACCTGTTATGACGTCACTACTCTTACAGCAAAGACGGCGACACTAGTAAACAGATTGCTCAGCCGCGCACGCTGTAATACTATATGCGCGATGCATGTGGCTGGTTTTGCCGGCCAATACCTGTTATGACGTCACTACTCTTACAGCAAAGACGGCGACACTAGTAAACAGATTGCTCAGCCGCGCACGCTGTAATACTATATGCGCGATGCATGTGGCTGGTTTTGCCGGCCAATACCTGTTATGACGTCACTACTCTTACAGCAGGACGTTTTTCTTTGTAGAACACTGTGGAAAAAATCATTCAATTTCATGTTTTTTATATTATTAATTACAATTAACTTGTTTTTTGAAACTAACTGCTTCTGGAATGATGGCATAGGCTAGTTGTATGACAAACTTTGTGGTGTTGGTGGTCTCAAAGCATTTTTTTACCTGTTCAGTGCGTGGCAGTATTTGACTTGTGTCTGGGGTGCAATATGAACCATCAGGGCCCATCTTCATTACAACCTTAACATAGCACCTTTGAAACCACTCTCAGGTAGGACCCATAATACACACATTTGTTTACAACTAAGATAAAATTACCTAACTCTAGTAGATGAATCTGCTTGGTTGACGACATTTAGTGAAATGGAAGGAAAATCCTGGCTAGTGTTTAGACTACCAGTGTTAATTCCAATTGAGAAGGCGAGCCAAGGCAACAAATGTGACTGGCTGCACAAAAAAACTTAGATACAAAAACGATTAGAAACGCGAGCGTGGTTTACGTCGATAGGTTACCGACACCATCTTTACTCCAACTTGAAGTTCAGTGTCGCCACCACTGGCAACAACAAAGACCTTGCTCCAGTTGCAGGGGGTCAACTGTTACAATTTTTCCCTTATACACACATCACTATCTTGAAAGATAACTCAAGTGACACAAGTATACACTACGTACAACTGTCCAAACAACCAGGCTGACTTCATTTTAGGGATGGGTTGATTCATATGTATGGCTAAATTTGAATTTAGGTTAAAACAGAAATGGGTTGTTTTAAAATAGTTTGTATCATGTAGTTAGCTGGTGATATACTTCCAGAGGGAATGAAATGTGAAAAAAAGTATGAATTACTGCTGATTGTGAATACAGTGAATAAAAAGCCTGCCAGTTTCCTATCAGTTTTTTTAGCAACATTTCCATAGTGTGCGATTTTAAATTCTGAAGACCTGAGCACGAAAGATATTAACATAAATGTATGTAATGGCTTTTCTGCAATGCATTTTGTTTGTGGTATTGTATTTTCTGGTACCGAAATTAATATTGATATACTTTGTAGTATTTTCATTAAAAAAAATTTCTATATAACTGAAATATTTTTTTGTATTAAATTATTATCAGTTTTAGTGTTAATTCCATTACAAAACGTTCCATAATCTTCGTGGTTTTTATATGCCAGTATTTATAAAAAATTAGCTGTGCGGAAAATTAGTAGATACCTTTTGTTCAATTATATTGATTGTTTTTTTGACAACATTGTAGAATATTCGGAGCATTTCATTGCCTAAAACACATGCATGCACATTAACACTGTGTGTTCAAAAGTATCCAGACACCCCGCGAAATGTGTTAACATAGAGGGTGAGACAGTACTGCCATCTACGGCATAGAAAGCATGGTTGGCGACTGTAGTAGGCAGCAGAATGGGACAGTCTGAGGAACTCGCGGACTTTCAGCATGGCTAGGTGCTGCTGCATGTGCATGAAATCTGTGTGCGAGATTTCCACCGTCCTGAATATATCTAGGTTAACTGCTTCCAATGTTACAGTGAAGTGAAAATGTGAAGGGATGTATACAACCACTGTCGTCTTTAGTGGGAGGCTGGATTGTTGAAATGTGGCAACGCCACGCCTGCTTCTGGTCTCATGCCTCCATGGGTCGGCCCTGCCAAGCGCGCGCTTGTGAAACGGTTGTATTTTATTCACTTTCCCGGCTATTGTTTGTGCTGGTTCTTCCCAAATGTTTTATACAGCCATGAGCTTCAAGCATATATTTTCCCATAAGTTAAATTTTTCCCCCCACTAAGAAAATGCCAAGGAAATGCGTACCTGTCTGCCGTAGCAACTACGCCTCAAACTAGTTCAGGCTACGTAACTGTATTTTTGTGTCTGCAAGCAGAAGAGCAAAAGCTAAAGTGCATTAGAAGCATTCCTAGGGGTGAATTCCGTCGTGTGTATAAACATTTATTGATCGTGACCTCAATTATTGAGATTTATAGAGGCATGAACTGTTTTATGCAGGAATATCCTAGAAATCGTCCCATTTTGAAACAAAATGTGGTAACTAGTATTTTACCATCTTTACCATCTTACTTGAGTCAGCCACAGATATCTCAGCGAGGTGACCTTAAAGAAATATGGTACAGATTGTCGTTAATACACACAAATATTTTGCTTCATTATGAGAAGTTATTCATTTGACACGACTACAGTGCAGTTAAAATTTCTGCAAGAACAACTAGAGCTTTGCAATAAAAAAAAAAGAAACATTCTGTAAGCACAGTAGTTCGTGCATTTCCGATATACAACAGGTCATGTGCATGCTACAGTGCTCTCAGATCAAATAAATAGTTTGTTGGTTCTCCCTCACCCTATGTACCTGCAACAAAACTCATCGCCTAGAATTGTGTCATTTCCTATTGAAGGAAATGAAAACCACCACTGTCTAACCACGATAGTTAAGGGCTTAGATACGTGGGAGAAGTATGTAGTTTTACAAGGTGACTGAATATATGTCAATGCTGGTATTAGTTAGAAATGTGGAAAACTAACTGGCGTGGCAGATAACGACATTTCACAAGAAGTGAAGACTGCTGTCTCATGCGTTGTATAAGCTTTTGGCTGTGTCAAACAAATATTTGCTCTCCTATCAGTGAAAAATCCATCAGGCTCTGAATTACATAACATGACGGTCGAACGTCTTGAAAATGGTAGAAGCATGTGGCTTGACTGTAGTAGCGCTTATTACTGAACAATAGAAAAAAAATACAACTTGTTTAATATTTTTGCAGCATATTCTCCAAAAACAACATTTTTCATACACTTTTAGGTTACAAAATTTAAAAGTGAGTGCTCTTCCCAACATGAGTTAGTTTGGTAAAAAAAAAATTACTGTTTCTTTGAAACATTAAAAACTTTATTTATCACAGTTCAAAAAATTTAGGAAAGCATTTTAATGGTTTGTCAACAAAATAATAACAACATGGTGAAAGAAATGGAAATTGGTAAGAATCATTGGCAGCTGTCAAAACTATTCCATGTTGGATTACAAGTGCTGTTATGACAATATTAATATTTAAAAATTTTGATATATCTTTTCAATAACTGTGCAGTAAATAGACATTAGTTTCTGTTCTTCAAGTAGCACGTGATTCGTGTACTAGTTTTAATGAATTTTTGAAAACATATCTTTGTGTACATTATTTTGTGTTTTACTTAGCGATGACAAATAGTAATCGAATGGCTTATTATGGAAAGCTTATCTCAACTTTAGAACTTTTACTTGAAACATGTCTCAAATACTTTGGTTCTTAAATAATTTCAATTGAATAGTCCTATCTCCACTTCATTTGAAGTTTTTTTTTAAGTCAGTTTTTTTTATTTGTATTGGAACTGATGTTATCTGCATCAGAAATGTGTTTAGTTTTTTAAAATTGTGTATCAAAAAGATTCATCCAATTTCACAAGGCTTGTATCTTTTACATGCGTGCTCATAAAACCTTAAGGTAAATTTTAAAATACATATAAGAATACAAAGTTTTAATTTACCTTTTCACAAATGTTTGATGTGTCCTCCAACTGGATGCACTGCGTACGTCTAAATGGCAGTCAAACTCTACTCGTGCGAGCATGTCAGGTGTTTCCGCAGCGACTGCTGTTGTTATGCGGCATAGTTCGGCCACAGTTGTTGGAAGGGGAGGCATGTAGACGGTGTGTTTCATAAACCCCCACAAGAAAAATCACATATGCTGAGATCAGGCGACCTTGGGGTTTAATGGTGTAATGCGTTATCCATAAGCCCATGACAGCTAATCCATCATTCAAGAAGCTCATTGTGGATAAATTCTCCGACATGCAGGTGCCACTGGTAGTGCTCTGTCCTATTGAAAAATTACTTATCGGAATGTTCTCGTCATTGTAGAAACAGACATTTCCAACATATCTAAATATAACTTTCCCGAATCAGTGTTTTTCGCAAAAAAAAAAAAATAGATAGTACACTTGCTCTTGGGTAACGGCGCAGAACACATTCAGCTTAGGAGAGTCTCTCTTNTGGTGCTCTGTCCTATTGAAAAATTACTTATCGGAATGTTCTCGTCATTGTAGAAACAGACATTTCCAACATATCTAAATATAACTTTCCCGAATCAGTGTTTTTCGCAAAAAAAAAAAAAATAGATAGTACACTTGCTCTTGGGTAACGGCGCAGAACACATTCAGCTTAGGAGAGTCTCTCTTATGCTCGACTATGGTATCTGGCTGCTGTGTTCCCCATATTCGTAAGTTGTGGCTGTACACTTTTCCACTTTGAACGTGGCCTCATCGTTGAACACCGAATGCGAACAAAAATTTTCATTGTCTATCTCCATGTCCAGAATAAATTCATAAAACCTAACACGTCGTCTATCATAATCACGAAGGGCTTGTAGCACTTGAATCCTGGTTCGAAAAACATTTCGCCGCAATACACGCCAGACATTCATGTGGTAAATGGCCAGCTCTCGGCTGTCACAAGTGGACACCGTACAAAATCTGCCATATGCGCTCTACATCTTGTTCCGGCACATGGGGGCGATCTGTGGACTTCTTCTTACATAAACAACCAGTCTCTTAAAACTGCTCATGCCACAGTCGGATGCTCTGCGCAGTAGGAGGTGCAGTGCCATACTGTTGATGAAAATCACTCTGCACAGTGCTAGCAGCACCAGCTATAGTGCCACCAGGGCCGATACCTACCGGCAACCAAGTGAACTGGCGACATGCAACATGCGCTAAGGGAAACTTTGTACGTTTCGGTGTGTATTTTAGAATTATCCATGTAAAAGTTATAGCCTTGTGCAATTCGATGATTCTTTTATTAACATGCTGTACTTTGTATGGCATGCTAAAGGCACTACAGTAGAATCCCGCTAATCCGTCCCCTGCTAGTCCAGCTCTCCGGTTAATCCAGCTCTCCGATTAATCCGGCTAGTCAGGAGTGCCATCTGACTGAGGACAGGCACGGGGCGGTGGCCGGCCCACGCGCCTGTCTCCTACCCGATTTTCAGTCTCACTAGCGTAAACAAAAGCTCAGTAGACTGAGTTTTCACGAGTACATTTTCGAGCTCTTTTATTCTAACGTTTTAGTTTGTCCGGCTAACTGCGAGCTTTTATAAACGTTCATTATGGCAACACAGAAACGTAAACATATCACACTGTCTTTGGAGGAGAAATTAAAAGTGCTTGCAAGATTAGACAAAGGAGAATCTCTACAGAAAGTTGCAATTGAAGTGGGAGTGGGTGTGTCTACAGTGAAAGACTTGAGAAAAAATAAAAAAGATCTACAAAGCCAGGCACTGTTGATTATGAATGAAAAAAGTCTGAAAGTTTGGAAAACTTTAAAAAACCAAAATCTGAACTTTTAGATAATGCTTTGTGGTTATGGTTTGAGCAAGAAAGAAGAAAAGAAACTCCATTATCTGATCCAATTTTAAAAGAAAAGGTTGTTACCTTAAATAAAAAATTGGGAGAAGACGACAAGTTTACAGCTAGTGAAGGCTGGCTAGACCGCTGGAAGAAACACCATGGCATCAGAAATGTAATCATTTCAGGCGAGAAACTGTCTGCTGATGAGACAGCTTCAACTGGATTCGTTTCTAAGTTTGAGTCTTTGGTCCAGGAAAATAATTTTACTCCTGATCAACTGTATAACATTGATGAGACAGGGTTAAATTATAAGATGCTACCAACAAGAACGCTGGCTGCACAGGGAGAAGCTGTGAAAGGCATGAAACTTGCTAAGGACAGGCTGACTATTGCTGCATGTAGCAATGCTAGCGGATGTCATAAGTTGCCCCTTTTTATAATAGGGAAATCTAAAAAACCAAGGGCTTTTAAAAATATTAATATGTCCTCACTACCGGCTTACTATCGAAATCAAAAATCCGCTTGGATGGACTGCTTCCTTTTCAAAACTTCTTTTTTTGAATAGTTTATTCAAGTCAAAAAAAATTTAAAAGCTAAAAATATTCCTCCACATGCTATATTGTTACTAAATAATGCACCGTCTCATCCATCTGAAAATTAACTGGTAAAGGGAGAAATTAAAGCTGTATTTGTTCCTGCTAACGTTACTTCTCTGATCCAACCTATGGACCAAGGTGTGTTAGAGTGGCTAAAGAGACGATATCGCCGAAAATATATTGGATCAATATTAGAGAAGACCGAAGAAGGCAGCAATCTCTTTGAAGCTATGAAAACAATAAATATTAAAGATGTAATTTATACGATTGCTGATGCTTGGGCAGAATTAGAAAGTTCAACTCTCAAAAAATCTTGATGGAAACTTTGGCCGACAATGGAGATAGAGGATCATCAAAACGATGACACTCCAGCAATTATGGAACAAATTCAAATATTACACTCAGAAATTCAATCCACTGACGTATGTGCGTGGATAAACAATGTAGACTCTGATTGTACGGAAGAGGACTTGGATGACGATCAAATCATTTCTGCCATAACACAAACTACAGTCGACAGCAAGAAGGACGAAGATGACGTTGATAGTGAAGCTCTGCCTGGCCGTGTATCACATGCAGACGCAAAGAAGACTTTCAACACGGCACTTCAGTACATCGAGCAGATCGCGTCTTCCACACCAATGGATATATTGTGGGTGAGGAAATGGAGAGAGATTGTGGCAAAATCTAGATTGTCATCATCTAAACAGTAGCATTACTGATTTCTTTCGTCGTTAGTGAATTGTTTTAATTTCGTACACATATATGTATGTACATACGTACATAATTTTTAAGACCTGTAAATACGTATTATTATTTCTGTTGCCATAATTATTTATTTTATTTTTGTGAATTTTAATTAAACTAATATGTAAATAAATATTTTATTTTATACAGTACATATGTATATTCATAATTTAATGCATGTAAAATAAATTATCTTCTGCCTATAATCCAACTTTTTTGTGCTCCCCCGATAATCCGTCCTTCTCAGTGATCCAGCCATGCCGCCGGTCCTGTAAAGGACGGATTAGTGAGGTTCTACTGTACTTTCCTTATAATTTTTCTCAGACTTCTAGTATTTAGGACAGTCTGACATGTCTATTATAATGAATATTTTTTNTAGTATGTCTGACATGTCTATTATAATGAATATTTTTTTTTGTGTTTCTTTACTTGATTATTAAATTTAGACTTCCTTGCATCAGTTTTTTACCACACAAAATTTTTTTATAACTTTATGAATAATTTTTTTGGGTGGCTTGATAGCTATCTTTTGTTTGGTATCTTTATTACAAATTGCTATATTGTAAGTCTTTGATTTACATCGATGTTGCATTCCTGAAAACTGCGGCGTAAATAGAAGAGACTCAAATTGAGTCTCCTATCCTGATAACAAGGAACATAGACATCAAAATTTAAACTCCTGCAAAAATGTTTGAAAATAAATATTTTTGTATCTGACGTGGGTTTCCCATACTAACCTGTCCCGCATCATGCAGATTTTAATATTTGCAGCACATGTCCAAGGTAACTAGAGATATCCTTGATGCGTGACAGTTAGTGGAAACAGATTGTAACAGGGTCACAGTAGTAACATTAACATACAATATAAATATCACAGTAAATATGAAAGCACTTTCATTAAAGAAACATACATTAACCAACAAACCATTGCATTTTGTGCATCTTACCTGTCGTCTTGTTGCCATGTGGCGCAGCATGTAGAGTGAAGTTTAGTAGAAAGTGTTGCATCATAAACTAAGTGTGTAACTTTACTACGTATCGTATAGAACTGAAAAGCACTTGTCTCAACACTAAAAAACCTCTGGACTAATTCTGACCTATGCACATGAAAACTAAACTTAACAGTAACTTCATGAAACATTAATGGGTTACAAGCCTACACACAATAAGTACCATATTAATTGTAGAAAAGCAATGAAAATATTAAATATTATGCACAGAATATGATAGTCTGTTCAGTTTATTCAGAATCGTCATCTTGCTGTTCACCCGCTGAGCCACGAGCGAATGTAGTGGCCGCTGGTTTCCTGAGGAAAGCATGAAGTGTAGCCTACTTGCTGGTCTGCGTCTTTCTCTCCTTAAGAAATTCGTCAATTTTTGTAGACGTAGAGACAGATGTTCAGTTTTTCTTCGAAATAGGCGTTGAAGACAAACTTGACAGTTTGGAAGCCATCTCACAAAGTAAACTCGCAATGTAACAACATTCACAGTAATCAGTCTGCACAAAAGTCGCACAGTAACTGAAGGGAGGAGGACCACTATCTTGGGTTAATCTTGTTGGGGAGCGACAGAAGATTTATCGCCTGGCAGCAGAATGTCTGTAGGGTGGGAAGCAGCTGTCAGCTGGCAGGAAATGACACGTCAATAAAGACAGTGGCATGGCCCTTCATATATGCTGTCTGTAGAGCATAACCAAAGAAAATAAAAACTTCAACAATATGAACAGTTAAATTACAGTTTTGCATTCGGTAATACTGAAAACAATGTGCGAAATGGCGCACACAGTATACATAAAGATCTATTGCTGAAGTCATAAAAATAGATGGAAAAAGACAATCTGAATGGGTGAAAACTTTATTTGAAACACGTGTATTTAAATATTAACGTTATTCCGAAACAACCTAAATTGGGATGATGTAAATCGGGGACATACAGTTTATAAAGTTGCTAAGTTGTTTAAGAAATGTTTGATTTTGTCACATGTAGTACAAGCTGAGCATGGTTAGTTACATTTTGAATTGACTAGTGAAGTAGAGTTCTGTTCTGTTACTCTATATTTCATATAGATAAACTGGATGGTTTTCAGTGCTAGAGCTAAATAAACTTTTTTTTATTTCTTAGTTTGAAACTGTAGAAATTTGTGTGGCGTTGTGCAGGTGCTCCAGGGGTCCTGACTTCTCCATTTGCAGCGATGCACGGGCTGGGCTCTCCTTTGACATCACCTTATGGAAATGCTGCAGTTGGCAGTCTTGGAGGTACTCTTCATATACCATTTAATTATATTTTCTCATGTCTGTTCTCTTGCTTTGCTAATTATTTTCAGAACTTATTTTTGTTTTTTGGAAGGAAATTTTGTGGCGAGTACAAGAAATAAATTTGACTTTAACCGTTAGGACAACAGGGCATGGAAGCCTAAGTCATTAGAACTGCAAATACTAACTATATGAAAATTTGCACTAAAAAGAAGGCGTATTGCAATTTGCAGGTTGAAAAAATTGTTTCCCTCACTATACTCTGATAAGTGGGCTATTGTTTCATACAACTACTTAAATGCTTAAAGATCCAAGAATGGATGTATACTTTCTTTTCGACAAAGGGGAAAGGTTGGGTCGGTGGGCGGTGGGGTGTCACTTCGCCATTGTGCACATCTAGACTTTTGATTTATGTCATGGGTTGGGGTCACACACTCATCATAGGAAACAATATTAAATTAATCGAGTAAAATCTAAAATCAGTATATTAAACAGTTCTGATATTATTTAATTTCAGTTTTAAAACATTAACAGGATATTTTTTTCTCAATTGAGGGGGAAGGATAAGGGGTTCATGTTCCCCAGGACTCCTCTCTGGATCGTCCCCAGCAATATCAGATGTCAACTTTGACGTGTGGCGTCGAGTGGCTGACGGCGACGTCCTGGTCGGGACAGGTTTTGACGTGTCGGTCAGAGACACTGGTGATTTATCTGGCTGATTTTCTTAAAAGCTGACTGGGTTCCAGCCGGTTATTTTATACAGGGCGTTTGGCTTAACGGCACGTTTTAAATTCAAACATGGGCGTAGCGGTCTTGCATACTGGGAGGCACACAGCCATGGGTTTACGTGTTCTGGAGGTGGCCCGGGATGGCTATTGACCCAACTGTTGCTGCTGCTGGAGTTGACTGGGACAAGTGCCCCAACCTGGGGCGACGGTTGTGCTGCGGCTGGCGATGCTGCGGGGAGCCCGGGAGGACTGTTAGTCCTGCGACACTGGAATCAGGGATTCGCGATCTTTAGTGGAACGGGCTGATCCTGACGGAAGTTGGCAACGATTGGGTGTGGCCTGCCGGCGGTCTTGATTGGGGGCTGAAAAGAGTGGGAGGAAGTTGGGAGGGCTTCACCTCCCAGCTCCCTCCCACTCCAGCTGGCAGGCAGCTTGAGCTCGTTCTCGAGGAGTTCTGCGGCAAAGTGCAGTTGGTGCTGGGTCACAGCTCCCGTTGGCTTTGGAGGTTGCAGCTTCATTCCTTTCCGGCCACTTCGTACCACTCTTTTGGGTGTATGGCATACAGGTAGGTACAAATATCTGCCTCACGAGAAGAGAACAGGCGACTATGTTCCCTAGCTAGGTGTAGAGCCAAGCAGAGGCTGAGCCGACCAGAGTCATACCCTATTAATCCAACCAGCGACAATTCAGTGCGGTGGTTGGAGTGGTGGGTTTACCCTGAAAGTCCGACGATGTTGGGTGTATGTCCAAAGGTGGGCAGTTCTCCAGAACCAGTTTATTGCTCGATCCGGTGTCAGTATAGCGTGGTGGATGAAGTGAATTGGCTGGACTAACTGACAGCCCTTGGATTGTGTTGCTAGTGGTTGTGGCTCTGCCTTACTGCGCACCATGTGTATAGTACGGGTGACCATCGACTGGGTGTGTTTTACGATGTACGTGCGCCTGGTTAAGGGAGTCCGCAGTCCTACTCCATGTCCAGAAATTGGTTTGTCAAAGATGCTGTCTCCTGCTTTACCCTGGTTGGCTGATGTCTACAGAGAATAAAAGCAGTCACCTTAGATTTAGGTTTGAGAGGAAACGTGTTTATTCCGTGAGCAATAGACATGGTGGCCCGTACTACCGCCTAACTAATCAGGAACTGAACGGAAGTAAAGGGGACCTGGGTCTAACCTGAACAAGAGCAGATGCAGCTAGGTAGCTTTAATAACAACTGTCCCTAACTATCTCAATGCTGTTATCCAGAAGGGACTTTGAGGGCTGCTACAAGATGGGTAGTGGGTGTTTAACACTACCTGTTCAAGGGATTCAAAGATTTCTTCGAGGTTTGCTGGTGCAGGTCTTGAAGAGCTTCTGGTAGGTTGCGAAGATGTTGGTGTCAGCAGAGAGCCCCAGCACACGAGGTGGTGGAGCGAGTTGCTGGAGATGAACTCAGAAGTACAACTGGAGAACAACTGATGTTCCTCGGCAGTGCACTGTCATATATTCTACCTGCTCATGGGCTTATCTGGGGCGCGGAGGTGCTGTCGACGAGTTCCTCCTCCTGGCTGGAGCTTTACTGCTCTCTAGTGTGATCCCTCGGCTGGTGGCCGAACTATGCATCTCTGTAATACTGGGTTGCCTTAGTTGCGCGAGCTTAGGCACTTAACTCTGCTAGTTTCAATCATGCATGAGGGGGTGGCGTGACGTCTGACATAAGGGCGAACGATCTTGGCTGACGTGCCCGTGGGTGCCCTTGCAACTAGAGGCGTACTTGTAGGCTCTCATAGCAAGTCATTTCGGGATTCAAACCCCACCTGGGGTAACGTGATTATACATTCAGATGAGGTGAAGTGGGGGTTATATTCTTGATGTCAGGAATGGTCGGAGAATGTTCAGATGGGACTGTAGTGTATGTCCTACTTCAAAACACACAGATAACAAAAACTAATATCGTTAGATGAGAAATATTCTTTTGGTACACTGTGCGTGTTACTTTACTTTACTGAATCAACACATTTCATATGTTTTAGGCATGTAAAACTTTCATGTCAATGGAATAGTTTGAAGACATGCACTAACAGTGCATGTAAATGTACGTGTCATTTACAAGCATGGCTTGTTTATCTTTCCTATTAAAATCAAAATTTTATATGTGTAAAAATAAAAGTTTCTTAAAAGACTTGCCACATAAATTTATTTAAAATTATGTGTGTGTTTTACATCCCCAACCTGGAATTATCTTTTGCTGTTAGCCCCTTCTTGCCTGCTTTTGGCACCCAATCACTGCCACTAGTTAGTAATTATCAAAACAATTATCATCATCATTGTCATCGGGGTGCATACACTGCAAAGAAAAGTAACAATTCTCCACAAATTAACGATCTGGCACTGTTGGCAGAGTTATGCTATTAAAACTAACAAAAATATGTATTTTAAATCTTATTGTAGAATATCATTAGTTTTGCTCCTGCTGCCAATTTTATTAAACCTCTGATATTTAGTGTTTGTTGACAAACTAGTGTTTGCTCCTCTGTATGATGGCGAGCATCTGTGATATTGGGGTAGTAACTTCGGTGTTTACATTTTACGTTAATCACTGTGACAGAAGGGTTCCTACATACGGGACATATACTCGTCTCTCCCTTCCATCAGTGGTATTTGTATATTGGCCATTTAAAATTGATTGCAGAACATTAGGAAACCACCACCACTATCAGGAGGCACAACTGATGACAAAGTTTTCTTGGGTTTGTGATAAGTTGACAACATCTGAGAAATATTGTAAATGGCATATAGCATACAACAAAAAGTTATTAAATTTTCTTTGTTTATATTTCTGAGCAAATTTTTTTTGTGTACATAAAACAAAGCCCCAGAAAATCCATAATACAATTAGGTACACTTTAAATAAAATTCAAAACCCTGATCAACATTGTTATATAAAAATAATATTATTATACAAAAACATATATGTATGTTTTCCTTACACCTAAAATATCATTAAAATTTTCTGAAACTGAACTGAAATAATAAAATTATTGGGCACACATTCCCCCCTATTTGGAACAAGAGTTCCGCTAAATGTTTTGAAGCAGTCTCTCATCCGTCTCTACCGAAACTTGGCAAAAAGTCTTGTGCATGTATTATCAGTCACCCCATACAAAACATTTTTGGAAGGGCGGAGAACATTTTCCTCTCTTCTAAAGCATAGAAAGGGGCCACGATGGTGTAGTGGTTAGACTACTCACTTCCCACCGAGGTGAACCACGTTCAATTCTTGGCAGGGTCACTCCCATATATTTGTATTTAGGAATCGTACTACACGATGTTACTCGTTGGCAGGTTTTCTAGGCGATATCCCATTTCCCCCGCACCTTCATTCCGGCACTGCTCTCTACTCTTCTCGCTTCACCCTCATTGGCTCTCAAGACCTTGATGTTGAGAGCCGCCTAAATCTCTCCACTCCACTAAAACATCGAAGGAGATTAAAATATTACATAGCTTCTTAATAATTAGTTATGTTAATATATACATTTTTTATGTGAAAGGAAACAATGACTGTTAACGAGTCATCGCCAAATTTAAGTTTATTTGGATGTTTACCTTTTTTTACTTTGAAATAGTATTAGCTGTGAAGAGTGAAACACTTTCAACATTCACTATAGTTAGATGCGCCAGATTCATATTTATTACTAAGTAATACAGTGTAAATTAATTTATCCGTAGTATTATACTTCAATGTATTATTGTCGTGCAATGGCTAGTGACCGATGAGCGCGTCTACGTCTACTAGGTCATTGGTTGTGTCAGGTCAGGTACACAGGCTTGGGGTAGACACTAATGAGGCAGAGTCTGTAGAATTTGGCGCTAGCCTTTAACCCTTGTATCGGGTAGGATCGGCAGGCCATGTGCTGGGCACGAAGTCTGTCACTACGAGGTGAGGCCTCCGGGTGGCTGGGGTAAGAGTTGCAGCTGGTTACCTATTACAAGCCTCACCCAGGGCTGACTCGTATTCTATAACTGTGGTACTGAGGTTTATCCACGTGTAGGTGCGGCGATGATGACCATGTTGCTTCCCACGGTAGACTAAGACTTCAGGTGCTAGAGTTGGTGCTAGTGGCCATCTGGGTTCTGTCATCTGGCAGCCATGCGTCAGTTGACGGGGCTGGTTATATGCCCAGGGCCAGAGGAAGGACCAGTGGGATGTAGGCGATGACGGGTGCACAGATCTAAAGGTTTTAACAAGAGGGCCAAAGAGTTCGGTGAGAGGGACTGCGAGGTTAGGCCTCAACAGTTGACAGGCAGTTTGAGCTCGTTACTGGGTGGTTAAACAGCTAAAGACTGGTGTGGGTTGGTTACTCATAGGCTTGTTCTCAGGGAGGATTTCAGCTGTCCTTCGGTAGTTCCGCTTAGCTTCCCTTATGTGGGTGAATGACATGAGCAGGAGAGTTTCTATGGTTCACACAGGCAAATTCGTGGCAGGCAACAAGTCCCTAGGTATAGTGTACCTAGAAGGGGGTAGGTCACTCCTAGTAAGGCCTGGCACTTTTTTCGGCGGGTCTATACGCAGTGGAAGGAGTGGGTTAACTGACTCGAGTGGTCTATCCTCTTCCTTGTGTAACTTTCTAGAAGGGGGCTCTACCGTACGTGTGCACAATATACCTCTTCATATCTTGTCCACAGTATGGGTGGCGCGTTAATGTGTGGTGTTTTCGACGTATGTGCAGTCCTTGTTAGGTGTGGTTTGCAGCACTACTCTGGAGTCTGAAACCAAGATGAAAGCAGCAGTTCCCTACCGCTCCCTTGCGGGGTGACAAGGATAGATTATAGGCTTCTGTTCACTCTAGAAAGGAAACTCTGTGGTTGAACTGAAATTAATGTTTTCTCTGTCTAGAATAAACATGGTGACCCAAACTCTCTTGTGTTTTACCAAATCCACTCTGTAACGTATGGAAGTG
Organism: Clitarchus hookeri; assembly: GCA_002778355.1. Taxonomy (NCBI): domain Eukaryota; kingdom Metazoa; phylum Arthropoda; class Insecta; order Phasmatodea; family Phasmatidae; genus Clitarchus; species Clitarchus hookeri. The sequence goes on along the minus strand of NQII01000928.1, from coordinate 378,786 downwards.
AATTTAAAAGGGGACAAATTAAGGGGCCTGTCAGAACTACAAGAGTATTAACTAAGTAGCTATGATAACAACTAACCTTAGCTGACGCATGTTAGTCCTGAAGGGACTGGGGTTACACCGAAGGGGGTCTACACTGCGTGCTTGAAGAGGTCGGATGCTAGTTACTGGAGAGCGCAGTGGTCCACATTAATGGTTCTTGGAGAGGAAGGCGAGTAGAGCAGTTCAGCACAACTTGTGCTGAAGTAAGCTACTGAGATCAACTGCCATTTCTTGGAGGTGTGTGACTGACANCCTTTCATACAGGTGGCCAGGGCGTGACTGACACTTTAATGCCGGATTCAACTCTCCTGGTATCTTATGTTTCCCAAGGATGCGGTTAGCTGGCCTTAGAAGCTGCTTGTCGAGATTCGTGTCTCATATGGGACATGTGGTGCACATGTGATACAAAGTCGACAACAAATGAAAATCTTTAAATACGCTCCTTGCATCAATCCCCCTCACCCTGCTTCTCTTGTGACGTAGAATCATCTTGTTGGTTTTAGGTAGTTGGGTGATGTAGAATTGCCACCAGAAGTCTCCAATAAAGTTTTCTTTTGTCAGTGCCGCTCTTCTGTGCATTCTCTACACGGCGCTGAGTGCGCTGGGTTTTTGTGTTTTTCTGTCTTTCACTTTCAGACAGACCACTTGGCAGGTGGCATAAAAAACTTTGGCCTCCTTTAGTGTAGAGTGTGGTGTATTAGTAATGTGTGTTTTATGCTAGTGCCTGTGCCCCTTTAGGGTTACTGTAAACGGCGTGATGCTCACAAGAACAACTGAGGGCTGTGGTTACTGTACAGACGTTAAGAGCTTGACTTGGAAAGTGAATTTGATGGGTGTTCACAAAACTTCAACACTGGGGGAAGTAGGGTGATCACCAACCCAAATTCACAATGGGTGTGTTCTACCCTTCCTGTCATGGCGCTTAAGACTTAGTCAATAAAAGGATTTGCTGTGGAGCATCTCCTATGGGTCAGGTTCTAATCTAGGAAGGTGGCATAAGGCCTTTTCTTATGTCCCCATTTCTGGCGACACATCCTAATCCTATAACAGTTACCCATAGCTACTGATGCGTGGCGACCTAGGGAGAGGGACGTCATAGCAAGAGTGGGGAAGTTTTTAATTCTTTGCCAGGTCAGTTACGCAGGCTTGGGGACTGACTCTACTGAAGAGGCTTTTTTTAGAATGCCTGGTCTGTCTCACTCTGGCCTCCAACATAAGGTAGGGCACGTCGGGCGCCTACTTGGTACAAAGTCTGTGAAGGCAAGGTGATACCTCTGGGCGTTGGACACACAGGTTCAGGTTAGCGTACCACTGATGTCGCTCCCTTGCGGCTGATACTGGGCCTGACTGGTTGACTTCGGCTCTGGCTTGAGCGGATGGCTGGACAGGCTGGCTCTGCTGTCGCCTGCTGGTGACCAGGGTGCCAATCGGCCGACTGATGGGCACGTGGTCGGCTGGTGGCCTCCGGGTTGACAGTATCACTCCCAAGGGGTGAGTGTACCCCTGGCGGAGTAGTTTGATGGCGGGATGAGCAGCTCCTGGAACCGTAACTGGTAGGCCAAATAGGTTGGCAGAAAGGGTAGTGGAGTGAGGCTCCACGAATTGTCAGGTGGCATGTTCTCTCTCCTGTGGGGACTTGCAGCTGAGGGCATGTGTAGGTTGATTACTTGGGGGGGTGGCGAGATGCAAGGATAGCAGCTGTCCTCTGGGCGTTCCTTCTGATCCATTGTTGGTGACATTGTTGGTGTTGCTGATCTATAAACGAGTAGGTAATTCGACCCTTTTAAGAATTTGTAAAATCGCAGTCGTCAGAATTGGCGACTGGAAATCACAGCTTGGATTTACTCAAGTCAGTAGAAACATGAAACTTAAAAGGTGCCATAAAAATGAAATAAATTTCAAGTCTAGGTTAAGTTACTCTGTAAATTTATATAACATTCAAATGGGTCAGTTCACACACAAGCTCCAAGTATGCAGAGTCACGAACAGTCAGTTTCACCAGACAAGCAAAGAGCAGCGCCACAGTAGTTCATTTATTATTCATGTCACTCAAAACTTGCATCGCTAGAGAAAATTTAGGAAGACAGGAGGGACGTCAGTTCCCTGCTGGCACCCTAGTGACCTCCCACACCGGCGGAAATAATTTAGCAGCATAAAGGTTGCAAGCCAAAAATAATTGAAGTTAAAATGTATTAAGATTAAGAGGTCGCGGGTGCGTGCTGGTGTGGGCAATATTTGCCACGCTCAATGCGTCTTCTTTGAATGCTGGTCCTATTCCGTTATCGGGTGGTAGGCACACAGGGTATAAGTCTTTAATAAGTTTTCATGCAGGTTAGCAAGTATTTTGAAGTTCCATACATAACCATATTAAGGGGCCCCTGTCTGTCTTCTTTCTTCTCAGTCTGCAATTTGATTACAATGTGAACTAGTGGGGAAACTTTCTATCATCTATCCATTCTATTTCTGATCTACTCATACTTGTCGGTTAAGGCATTTTTGGAGGCAATTAGGACTTAATGACTCAATGTCTGATACACAACCCTAATTCTATTTAACATCATGTGGTTGTGGTGGTGGTGGTTGTTAATTGTGCTGAGCTGCAATTTGTTTGTAATGCACTCAACATTCAAACTTTATTCTGTCTACTTCATTAAAAATATTATTATTGTTATTAATTTGTTTAGCATTTTCTTTTGATGTGGAATGAATATTAGGGCTGAGCCGATACCGGTACCGATATATCGAAACCGGGCGGATATGGTATTTATTAGAATTGTTCGCAATTCATGTTTAAATCACTGATATTATAACCGATATTAGAGGTGAGCCGATATGGTTTTTGAGCCTTTTCCGATATTGCCAATACAAACTTACCAATATTGCCGATACCAATACCAATACTGCCTTGACAAGGGAAAATTACATTTTTTCATGTTTCAAAAAATTAAAAATTTTATTATTAAAACGTTTAGTTAAAGAAAATTTTAATTCTTTGTTTTTATTGTTTCAGTGATGAGTCAAACTATTAAGATAAATAAAAATCTAGGAACCACTTACTAGTTAGTAATTAAGCATATTTTTAAGACAAAAACAATCTAAATTGATGTAAAAATGTTTAAGATGTGATGCACATATGAATTACGTATATAATGTATTTGTAGTATTCAACCTACCTTTGTTTTCCACAATACTAAATGGTAAAAGGTCTGTGCAAATAATTTTTCCAATGAGGCTATTTATTTTCACAGTGCGGGAATGTGATGAAGGATAAGGTCTACTTTTTTCCATTAATTCATACACGTTATGAAATTTCGGTTTAGACCGGTTTACGTCAAGACTAGATGAACATGTAGCCACACAATCGTTATCTGAAATTTGTGAAGTACTCGCAATTACGGCATGGTTAGGTGCGTTTTATCTGCCAGAAAGTTGTGTTGAGAGTTGTACATGTTCATCTAGTCTTGACGTAAACAGGTCTAAACCGAAATTTCATAACGTGTATGAATTAATGGAAAAAAGTATACCTTATCCTTCATCACATTCCCGCACTGTGAAAATAAATAGTCTCATTGGAAAAATTATTTGCACAGACCTTTTACCATTTAGTATTGTGGAAAACAAAGGTAGGTTGAATACTACAAATACATTATATGCATAATTCATATGTGCATAACATCTTACACATTTTTTAAAAATCAATTAAAATTATTTTTGTCTTAAAAATAAGCTTAATTACTAACTAGTAAGTGGTTCCTAGATTATTTTTTATCTTAATAGTTTGACCCATCACTGAAACAATAAAAACAAAGAATTAAAATTTTCTTCAACTAAACGTTTTAATAATAAAATTTTTAATTTTTTGAAACATGAAAAAATGTAATTTTTCCTTGTCAAGGCAGTATCGGTATTGGTATCTGCAATATCGGTAAGTTTGTATCGGTAATATCGGAAAAGGCTCAAAAACCATATCGGCTTACCTCTAATGAATATACATATTGTTTTTCAGTAAGAATCACTTTGCAATAAAATTGAGTGGTAATTAAAACCAGGGTTTACAAATACAGTGTAAGGTATCCATTGATTTAAAAGTGTGTGTGTGTGTGTGTATATATATATATATATATATATATATATATATATATATANATGTAGCTCATTTACCTTTAATTGTTATCTGCCACTTGTTGCCCAGCATAAGTAAATTCATTTCATGTTATTATTTTATGGTTTTAGTTGACTTTATAGTTATGTCATTTTTCATGCGAATTCCTGGGAAAATATTTTGTACATTGTAGATGTTCAGCAGTGTTGTTATTGAATAATAATTGTTATACTTTTCTAAATTGAATTCTCTGCTCCTTCCTCCAAAATGTGAGTAGGGTATATTGCTACATTTTGTAAGCAGGGAAGTTGTACATACTAATAAATATTTGGTGTTCAAGTTGGTTTAATTTTGGTGTTACGGTAACATTTTGAGAAATTATTTATCTGTTGGGGTTTTGATAATAGTTTGTGATATCTTTATTAGTAAAGCTTGTCATAATGTACAGGTACAGTACATTTACAGGATCATTATTTAATTACATAGTTGCAGTGGTGTGTTCTATGCTACAGTGAATGTTTATTTCACAAAGTGTAATAAAGTTTTTTGGAGTTGCTGTAGACAATAAAAAGTTTAAAATGTCTTTTACAACCACATAACCAACTGTAGTCTATTTGCATTACTCTAAATTTTTGCACTCCTGCAGAGTAGCAATTTAAAATTTTTGGTACATCTTTTAGTTTTTAAGGATATACGGTATTTTGTCCCCTGTTTAGGAACAGCATGTTATGAGTGTTGTGTATTTGACCATTGCTGCTGCGATTACGTAGAGTAGGGGTGAAGTGATGTAGATATGTTGCTGTTTCCAGCAATGCCCTTGGCTGGGTTTCAACTCCCTGGTGCTGCTGCAACCACGGCGCTCAACGCAGCAGGAATTCGTTTGCCGGGAGCTCTCGGTGCAACTGGTTGCGTTCTTCTTGTTAGCAACCTTAATGAAGAGGTATGAATGGTTATAACAGTAATCATTTATTGACTTAGCAGTGCACTCTTTAAGCTTTCCAGCATTTAGTTATTGTTAATCATAACAATATTTGTAGTGAACATTGTGTCATAGAGGAGTTGTGAATTTTCTTCAGTTAATATTTTGGTAGGTATTATTACTGCTAAATAGGGTTACACTAGCTGATCATGTGTTCAGAAGTCTGAGGATACAATTTAATCATTGTAACTTTAAAATGTATATTAATTTCTGTTTTAAAATTTAAAATATCAATTACTTATCAGCTTTCCCGAACTCTATATTAAGAGCCGCCCAAATGTCTTCACCCACTCACTCGCTTACCAATTACGTAAACAGACATTTTTTGTTGCAGCTTTAAGTTCGTCTTTCCCTTTTTGGAAGGTAATAGTGAACCTCTTTAATGAAACTGTTTATGCGAAGTGTCAAGTAGGGTCTTTATGATTGAAAGTAAATCAAACTTTCTGATAATGTAAAGTGTTTCGGCTGTCCTAAACATTTTGGTTTAAACTTGATTGATTTAAATCAATGATAACTTGGTGTGGCACTGTGTGTTAAGTTCAACTGCTTGCCAAGCTCTCCCTTCCCTTTAGAAGCAGAGTCTCTGTTTTATATGTTTTCAAGATGCATCTTTATTGTGCAAGGCAAATAGAAATACAGGTGCATAGTTGGTGGCACTTCAGCAAACTTGCTGATAGCAGCATAAACAGGTGTTTTGATAGAAGATTGAGCCATTGAAGTAACTTAAATATGAAAAATTTCTTGCCTAATCTGCTGTTAATAAAATTTAATACAAATAGCCAGTTGCAACTGTAAGAATGCAAATTTTTTTCTCTAAAGTGCTCTTGCAAATAGTTTTGGATGAGTACAGCTACTCAAATCAGAAATGTTGGCATTTTTAAAAAATTTGATACTTTGATTCTTACATGCATGCTTATTTAATACGCATAGTTTTATTTCTAAAAAAAATTTAAATTTCTTTTCTGGCATACAAATTGTTACAGCATGTAATGTCTCATTAACTAAATGTGATGGGTGAAAATTTTGGGATTACATACAATACACTGGTTTACTTTACAGTTCTATTTCCATAATGTGTTAATTAAAACATTTTGTTACCTGAGATTGAAACCTGTATAGCTGTAAAAAAAATTGGTTCTGTTACCAGAATAATGTCTTTATTAAGTTAACAATACCAATGAGTGAATGCAGTAGTCAGAGGTAATCTCTTCAAAACTATATGATTTTTATTATTATTAGTGATTTATTTGCCTAGTTTACTGTAATGTAAGAGATAGTGGAAACCAGCAAGTAATGTTAATCAGGGCACATTGTTATGCAATTGCAGTTTTTTTATGTTTTATTTATTTATTCTTTTCCCAACCATCTGTGTGCTCTTCACTAAAGCTGATAAACTTGCTAGCTTCTCACTATGCGCCTTCCCTCTTGCTCACTTTAGCCTTGGGCATTTTAATCCTCTATTATCACGTAGAGTTGAGCCTTGAAGTGTTTTGAAGTGTGCACCTTTAAACTCAGTCACCTCATATAGCACTCAATATAACATGTGCTCTGACTCTGTCACGTATTAAATTTTTTTTTTTTTTTTGCTGCTGTTGTATTTATGAACTTTTGCAAATATAGTGAATGTATTAAAGTGGCACATGTATATTTGATAATTTCTCTTCTTTATTTTTGAATTTTTCAATAGTCATTTTACTATAAAAAATAGTTTTTTTGTTAGCATAATCTTATTTATTACAGAACACTTCAAGCAACTGCAAGGATTGTTAATAACAGGAATAAGTCTCTCCTTTTTTCTTGCTGTTTTTTTTTTTTTTTTTTTTTTCCCTTTTTTAGTGGTTTCAATCCTACGTGATATCTATTTAATCTTCTTGTAGGTAATCTAACTACCATACAGAAAGATATAAAAGGCTCTTGTGTTTTTGTTCTCTTTTTTCCAAACAAATCTTGTCGACTGCTCTGCCTCTCCCTGTGCGGTGCCGTTCCCATGCCTCTGTGGAAACATCAATATTTCCAATGCTCTTCAACTCTTAATGAACAAACAATCTACGCAAATATCTTCTGCTCTCTCTCACTTCGTAGATGGTCACGCCTGACGCTCTTTTTACCCTATTTGGTATGTTATGCACACTACTTTTTTATTATTATTAATATTCATTATGTATTTGTTTTATTCGTTAGCATCAGTTTCAATTACGTTAATATTGGTTTTCTTTTTAACTAAATATTATGCAGGTTTGTTTTTGTCTTTAAAAATTGTCTGCTGGCTTTTTATACATTTTTTGCATGCACTTATTTTTCTGCATTTTTCTTCCATGTTTATTATGCAAGTTATCAGTTTTTCTAATATGGTCATGTATGTGAAGATGAACTTTGGTATAGAATAGTTGCGATTTTGGTTGTAAGTAGTGTGAGCGTTTTTTTTTCTATCTGGATGTAGTGTTAAACAGATTTGTATGCATTTTACTAGTATATTATGTGCTTCTTGTTTGCTAGTATGCGGTGCAGGTAGCTTTCTTTCTTAATGCATTTTTATAGAATGTTTGTGTGTGTTGTTTTCTATTACCTTTTCTAGTTAGAGGCTGTGTCATACTTCTGACACATGTGCTTTTTGACATAGGTATGTACTTTTGATCTTTCATTATTTTTTATTTTTCATTGCAATTTATTTGTGTTACAATAAAGTCACATTTAAAATATTAAATGGTAGCCACACTTTTGTGCTATATGCAAAACATAGCTTATATATTTTTATTATTCATGTCTGTCAAGAATGTTATAATATTTTACAATGAGTTTAATGGTCCAGTTGACAGTTACACTGATAACAATCTGTAGTTAATCAGCATTGAAAAGATTTGGTTCTTTGAATGAGTTTTGCTACTGAGTAAGTTATTAAATGACCTATGTGTTACTTTGGAGATATGCCATTACAAAAGTTTTTTTTGTAAGTCCCAAAAAAACCCAGAAAATTGTTCACAATATCACGTATACAGTAGAGCACCCCTTAACCGGAATTCCCTCGAACGGAACTCCCCTTATCCGGAACTAATTTTCCAAAAATAAATCCGTTGCAAAGTTGTGCCATAACTTTGCCGCCCTCGCAAGAGGTCTTTTGTTGCTCACACCAGACCGTACATGCACATTAGGTGGTAAACGAGCTGCAACACGATGAAGAGACAGCCGGCCCAAGTGGCACAGTTACAGCTATGCTGCATAATGACACAAGTGACAGTGACTAATGGCAAAGTGCGACACATGCCGCTGGTTTTAATGGTGCGACTTTCAGACGTGTTAGTGTACATGTACCGTATTTTGGCGTGTATAGACAGCACCAAAAGTTTTTGATGAAAAATGAGGGATAATTAATATTTCAAGTATAGGCTGCACTGAATTTTGGTATTCCCGTAAATATTGCCGGTCCTCATCGTGCTGGTGCGGCAACAACAAACTATGGCAACGTCAAACTAATTAATTTGCCATTCAATGTTATCGCTGCCGCGCCGCCTGGCCTCCACCTGCTGAAAAGTAGCAACAGCGCAGTATTCCCGTAAATAAAACTTTTGTATTCATGTCAAAATGCCTCAACACTGCGTTTAAATTGCGGAACATGTACGCCGTGCGTAGCTTGCCAGCTTGGCCGGTTGTTGCCGGGCAGGCAATGGTGTGGTGCATGTGTGCGTGCGGCGTCACATACATATACACAAACCCATACAGTTACTGCTGGCTGACTTATTCAACCAGAGAGAGAGAGAGCGAGACAAACAGAAAGTGGTCGGAGGAGGGAGAAAGAAAAGAAAGGGACCAAGCAAGCTTGCTTGGTGCTGGATGGCTGTTGTTGTTGCCAGCAGATGGGAGGTTGAAAGGAAGCACGCCAAGCGAGAGGGTGAAAGAAAAAAAGAGAAAAGAAGTGCGCAAGCGGAATGGCGGCTAGAGGCGATACAAAACAGAACAGTCGAAGACAGGCAGGCTAAAGTATGCTGCGACCCATACGTGTTTAAACACACATGATGAGCTATTAATTTCTTATTATTTTTTTGACTTCCTTAGAAACTAAGTTAAAACATTAGAACGTATTGTTTGTTGACAAATTTCTGAACATGGTATGGGGGGGGGGGGAATTTTTTAATGACAATATCTCTTAAATAACCCGCACCCCGTCAACACAAACAGTAGTATGATATCCAGATCTCGCTTACTCAGGCACACACGCGCCTAGCGAAGAGATAAGAAGTTTGAGAATGACGGTCATTAACGTAGCGCCGGGAGTTTTACGACTCACTTTTCATAAACAGAACGTAGTTTTTTATTTTTTATTTATGGTTTTGTAACTTTAAGGATAAAACTAATAATTTACACTGGTCAATTTCTTAAATTAAAATTATGTGCCACATACACAAGAGTTCAGAATAAAAATGTGTTATTTTTCACACCATCCTGCCCTCATTTCCCTTAACAGGAATTTTCCCTCCACCGGAATAGCCCTTCCCCCGACGATTCCGGTTGAGTGGTGCTCTACTGTACAACAGAAATAGGAGAGTAGTTTTTATCAGATCAATAAGATGCACAAAAGTTGCTTGACGTGATAAGACAGCTTGGACAAATACTGTAGGCTTCCTAAGATGTCCTTTCACGTTGCAACAGAGCAACGGATCGACGTGACTTTTTGTACAGAGATAGTTGGAGGGTCGGGAAGTGACATAGGCTAATTTTTATCATGAAACAATATCTCATTCCCTCAGGAAATGTTTTTAGTAAAAACAGCGCTTGGGGTACAATGCTGCGTCAATGTAAGTTGTTAGTGTGGGACAATGTCGCAATGGAGCAACAGATCGTGATTTGTGCACAGAGATAGTTGGAGGGCTGGGAAGTGAGTGACGTAGGCTACTTTTTATCCAGAGAAAATATCTCATATTCTGTACCATATAAGAAGGCCACTTTTTGACAGCTCGGCGAAAGTAGCGGCACTGTTTACATCTGACTACGTATCCTTCCGCCATCAGCTGATCCGTCAAGTCAGGGCTGAATTTTTTATCAACACACTGTCAGCTAATCCACGTCTCATTGTTCTCTAATGCTAAACAAATTTTAAGATATTTTAAGACTGACATCTGTCTGAAAATATAAAATGTTGCAAATAATTAGATATTTGATAACTCTTTTATTATTTGTCCGAGATAGTGAATTTGGGTTAAAATTTGCGAGACGGTCTGTTGTATCTACGTATTATCACACTTTGGATGTTATAGCTAATATATTTGAGTTGGAAATATGTGACGTGGAATAACGTTAGAATTGCTTAAAAACTATTCACACGTTTCTACGGAGTCAAGGAGATGGGTTTCGAGAGAACAACATGGCGTATAATTAACGTAGACAAACGATTACCGGCCGAATATAAATGACTTGTACTCCAAATCGTTGTAGATGAAATATATGTTACTTTAAAAATTATGCAGAGCTCGTGGAAAAATATAACTATTGGCATATGTTTGTAAATTCGTTATATATCGCGCAGGAAAGAGGTTCATTTCTGGCTGGTAATAGCTCGCAGAATATCCGATAGATAGTGCGCAGCATGTCACGGAAAAGTTTTGAGTAACTCTTTTTATTTTTTAAAGTTGATAATTCTTATGTTACAGGCTGGAAATATATTTCAAATTCGTGTCGTTTCGTCAAATTATTAGAAAAAATAATTCAACAATATTATGCAATATTTCTGTATGCTTTTGGAATTAATATCATGGACGTGTTGAAATCAAGGTTGGAGATGGATGATAAGACGTGAAAAAGCTTTCTGAAGTTAGCAGAACTTCAGAAAACTTTTCTACGTCGTATCATTCTATTGTACATTTCATTTTGATCGCCTATGCATAACTACATTATGGCGAAGTTTAGTTTTTAATACTAACAACCATTGTTTTGTGACCTTGTAAAATAAAATGTATTAATAAATGCAAGAACTCTTTCTTATCCGCATATTTTCTGCTGTGCATGGGCAATGCACTCAGAATAGCCAACGTAATTTTAACTTTTGTTCGTTCGTACATCAGCTGATAAAGGATTTTGTAAATTACGCTTTGTTTTTTTCGTATAGGTTGACGTGACCAAGCTTGGCTACGACGATAAAGCCAACTTGATCTGCGGTGTTTCCAGAGTTGTGAAGTAATATGTGTGTGCCCGGCGCCACAGCTCTGCGGTGAGCTGATGAGATGTAGGGTCGTTCGGCCGACAGCCTAGGGACTCTGGTAAACACTCCGTCATACACACGTTGCCGAGGTTGTGGGCCACCTTGCACGCCTTACTTGATTATCAATAAAAACAGTGGTGCTGGTTGTTAAGGTATTTATTACCCCGTTATGTACACTCACCTATACAGAAAACGCGTGGTCTAAATGGCCCGGAACTACAAGCGATCACGTTGTCTTATCATGTGAAGCTCGAAATGCACTTTTGATTCCCGATAAATAATAACGTCGCTCTCCCCTCGGCGCTATACAAGTTAAGTCAGGAAAGAGATGACGATAATGATTTATAATGTTCCGGATGCGACTGGATACTGTTCGACAGATGATGTCCTTGCTAGGGCTTCTGCGGAGTGGGGAGAGCGTAACGTCCGAGCTCGTCCAAGTCCTGGCTAATACTGCCGGAAATGTGCGTCGGCTTCCGCCGCCTAGACGCCGCCGACGCCATGCGGTGGTACAGTGAAACATAATATACACTAAAAGATGATTATGGGATGAAAAATGATATGAACTAAATTAACACAACAAAACATAATTACAATTACACAAATACATAATAAAAATGATAATACTTATTCTAAATGTTTTCATTGCACCAGCCACAGCATTGCCAAATGTAGAATGTCACATGTCTCTGGCTGTGGCTGGGCAAATTGTCTCCTGATGACAAAACAAATTATAAATGAATTACACACTGACATTATTTACAAATACACTGACGAAATAAACTGAATAAATAATAAACACTAATGCACTCGTGCCCACAAGCCTGTCGGTGTGGTGCGTCTGGTGTGGGCATACTGCGGCAGTCAGTGGGCAAAAGGACTCGTGAACGTGCGGTTCACGTCAACGTCAAGTTGCCACTCACTGACTGTCAGAAAGTGGCCTTCTTATACGGTATGGACCATACCTTGGGGAAATTCTTATTAGAAAATGTAAAAGTTCACAAACAGAATAACAATGCAACGTCGCAACCGAGCAACAGATCGACGTAATTTCTTGCACAGAAATAGTTGGAGGGCGAGAAAATATCTCAAAAAATTTACAAACAATAATAGTGAATCAAGTCGGAAAAAAGTTAGCAGTCAGCGCGCTCTCTCGCAATATGTTGTCTACACCATTAAAGATGGAACAATATCATGTAGTAAAGAATTGTGTAAAATAAAAAGACCTAAAAAAAAACTTTACGGTAGCATATATGTATCTATAACAGAGAAATACTAATAAGTGTTTTTACCATTTAATTCACAGAGACGTTTGAGTTTTATCATACGTATCGAGTATAAAAGATATACACTAAATAAAATTCAACTTTATTAAAAAATAACCTAAACAATAATTCTGTAGTCCATGCGAGCGGAGACGCGAGCACAGCTAGTAAATAATAAAACTGAAATTAAGTCTGTAAATAAACTTTCATTTTCAGCAATATCAAATGAAAGGTACAATTTATGATGGTTAATATACATATACAAAATTTAGAAGTACTAATTATTTAAATGGCGGCTCCTCACAAAATTTAGTTAATAGTATTCACAATGATAAGCCTTGAACTATAGGAGTGGAATGCCAGAAACTAAATGTAGTAAGAGTTTGTATCGTCTGGAGAAGTTGAATAAATTAATTACAGTAGAGTCCCAAATTTACGAGTACTGGATTTAACAAGGCAGCGATTTTGCGAGGTCATTCTCAGGAACTGTCAATAAATCATACAAATTGTTGAATAAATACAAAAATCCCAGGAAAAATGCATTAAATAGCAATAAAAACATTTAAAATACATTCCCATGACCACATCGATAAAATACATGGTTGTACAGTGGAACCCTCTTATAAGGTTCTTCAGGGGTCCACAAGAAAGTGACACTATAAGCAGGAAAACACTATAAAAGGGAAACACAAAAATTCAAGAATCTGGACACCAAAAGATATAAAATTATGCACCGTAATAAATGACGTGCTTGATTAAGATTAACTTTTCAGTTAATGAAAAGGTTTGTCTTTTCTTTGAGGCACTCATTTTAATTTTCCAATAAAACTGTTTCAAGGATGAATTAATTTTCACTACATAAATATTAACTGGGCATGTGCGAAGGTCGTTTTTTTAAATGTGAAGCGAAGTCGAAGCGAAGCTTGCATCATGCGAAGGAATTTCGAAGAACAATCAAAGTTGAAGGATTTAAAAAAATTAATATAGTAGGCTAGAGTTTTCAAGTATATTCAACTCGTTTGTACTATTACTGCCAAAAAATGTATGCCTACTAGACACTGAGCAATGGAATAAAACATATCCTAATCTTGTACTGCTGAAAAACTGAAATATCAAAATCTGTAAGAAAGTAATCATTATACATTTAGATACCTACAAACTTTATAAAAACTACCATACTCCATATATCCAGTCCCATTTGGCACCACCACCGCACAGTGATGTCAATGGATGCCTATACATTTGGCCTCTTCCCTTTCCTTCTCCAAGCACTCTTGTCAATGTTAGGCCAGATAGTAAACTTGCTAGATTGTGGTGGTATTAGGGCCTCAGAGCAAGAGAGTTGAGCCACTTTCACTGCTAACAAAGAAAGTGTGAAGTTCTTCCAAAAAGACTATCAGCTGTGGTGTGGTACATACAGCTGCCCGACTCCCCCCTCCCCCCCTGCCGGGCTCGTGATAATTTATGACATTGTTACACATGTCAAAATTAGAAAGCCACAGAAACATTAATTTTTCGAGACAGAAAATCCACACTGTATTTGTGTTATGTTAGGGTCTGTCACCCTCCTATTAAACAGCCTTCCACTGGTGTGTGCAAGGCATGAGTCTTGTAGGCCTAACAAAGNTATGACATTGTTACACATGTCAAAATTAGAAAGCCACAGAAACATTAATTTTTCGAGACAGAAAATCCACACTGTATTTGTGTTATATTATTGCCTGTCACCCTCCTTTTGCCTTCCACTGGTGTGTGTCAGACATGACGTCTTGTTAGGCTAACAAAATGCGGGGGGGGGAAGAGAAGAGACAGGGAAAGCAGGCCATGACATCTAAGTGGAACACGTCATGGGCCACCACCGCCAGTATCAGGCTTGCACGCCAGTATCAGGCTTGCACGCCAGTATCAGGCTTGCACGGAGCCTACCAACTGAGAAGGGATGAGGTGGGGGGAGGCACCTTTCACACAACCACAGCTGCAGCTCCAGCCACGCCTACCTGCCCAGCCTAGGGCCAGCCCAGCTGCTGTAAAAACATTCACTCCTCCCCTTTGCAGGCCCACTGACCCTCGTCAATGTCAAGCTGGTAGATNAGGGGGGGGGGGGGAAGAGAAGAGACAAGGAAAGCGTGACATCTACTTAGAACACGTCACGGGCCACCATTATTATCAGACAGTCGCGGAGGGGGAGGGGCGGCCATCACGGATGGAAACCTATGGCCACCTGCCTGGGCACAACCACAGTGGTNACGTCACGGGCCACCATTATTATCAGACAGTCGCGGAGGGGGAGGGGCGGCCATCACGGATGGAAACCTATGGCCACCTGCCTGGGCACAACCACAGTGGTAGCTCCAGCCATGCCTACCTGCCCGGGCGGCTGTAAAAACATTCACTCCTCCCCTTTGCAGGCCGACTGACCCTCGTCAATGTCAAGTTGGTAGATCAACTCAGCAGGGTGGAGCTTGGGATAAAAACTACAAACTTTGTTTGAAAAGCAGTGTAAGTTGAGCATCTTTTCCATAGAGGTTTTCCTTTCCCAGTGCACTTCCTTCACAATTTGCATTATTCGCAGGAAAATGAAAACCTTATTTCCGGGAATGTCTGTTATTGTTCTTATGGAGAAACATGGGGCTAGAAAAATCCTGCATTATAGGCAGGAAAACCCTTTAAACGGGAACCTTATAAGGGGGTTCTACTGTAGCAGTGTTGCTACTCATAATTGGCATGCCGTGAGATGAGTAACAAAGAAAAGGCTAAAATCGGTCAAAATCTGCAGCAGTTGTGATATGAAATAAGTGTGCCACTCAGCACCCGAAGGAAAGGCTGCCTGTGCGACAGGTAAAGGAACAAAAGGAGAAATGGTTCTACACCCCGCCCCTTCACACCTAGTTATCTCGCCTGGCCATCATGAGCATTAGCAAGTCCATCCAATAACAGGGTGATTGGTTTGGTGAGCGACGTTTTGGCTGAGTTTGAAAGGGAAGGGGAAGATGTGCCCAGGAATGTGAGAGGGAGAAAGGGGTGTGAGCGAGCACTTTGTTTGCCTGTCGTGCGTCTTAGTGTCGCACACAAAAGATAAGAGAAGGCGACCAATGAGCGACACTTGAGCTACAGCATAGCTAGATACACTGTGTTTCTGCACTACTCATTGCATGAGCGTAATACAGTAGTACAGAGTGCTGCAACATAACTTCCGTTTTTTGAAATTCACGCCAGGCAGGTGATGGGAGTAGCGGAGTGGGAGTGGTCTCGTCAGNTGCAACATAACTTCCGTTTTTTGAAATTCACGCCAGGCAGGTGATGGGAGTAGCGGAGTGGGAGTGGTCTCGTCAGGTAGGCGTGGTCCTAAAGTTTGTTCCCCTCCCCGGTCCGTTGCCAGCATGTGTTGGAACAGTGTAGAGCGTGCGTTTGCCGTTGAGGCGTACTTTTCGAACGGATGTTCTGTTATCGCAGCACAGTGCGCCTTCCGAAATCACTCAGTCCCCCGATTTGACCCCTTGCGATTATTTTTTGTGGGGTTTTTTGATATCCCGCGTTTATGTCAACCACCCAAGGACACTTCAACACCTAAAGGTCAACATACGGGCAGAAATTGCCAACATACCCGCTGATATGCTGGTGAGGGTCATGGCAAACGCCAGAAATCTTTTTATTCAGTGTATGGACAATGCGAGGCGTCGCCTACTAGATATGATTTTGAAAACTACAAAGAAACAAACTTTAGATATGGACCTACGTTATAAAAATAAAATTGAAAAGTTTCTGATTCATATAATGAGTCTTATTTCGTTTTGAAAAAACAAAGTTATGTTGCCGCATTCTGTATATGAAGGAAAGTATATAGTGGATGGAAAAAATGTGCGGTTACAGTTTTGAGTTAAAGTTAAAAGGAATTAATTATGCAGAATAAAATGGAAAACAAGTTGTCACAAGAAAATAATATGTTAATCCTGAAAGTGTCATATAGTGATGTACTGAGAAGGAGAAATTAGACTATGTGTCGAAAAATACACAAGCCCTTCCTCAGGCCATGTTCTTATTCGTTCAGAGTTTTTTTTTTCGTAATTTGTATTTGCCATTTTATAAGGTTTATTCGGAAAACCACGACATTGAACTGTCTNTCAGAGTTTTTTTTTTCGTAATTTGTATTTGCCATTTTATAAGGTTTATTCGGAAAACCACGACATTGAACTGTCTAGTATGCCATGCTGCTAGTATTTTGGTATTATCACAATTCCAAAATTAAAAGTCATCGAAGTCTTAAAATAAACATTATATTCCCAAAAGTTTTTAGAGGGTCATCAAAAATTTAAAATTAATAAAATAAATTCAATAGGACGTGAAATTGNTCAGAGTTTTTTTTTTCGTAATTTGTATTTGCCATTTTATAAGGTTTATTCGGAAAACCACGACATTGAACTGTCTCGCACGCCATGCTGCTAGTTATCACAATTCCAAAATTAAAAGTCTACGAAGTCTTAAAATAAACAANACAATTCCAAAATTAAAAGTCATCGAAGTCTTAAAATAAACAATATATTCCCAAAAGTTTTTAGAGGGTCATCAAAAATTTAAAATTAATAAAATAAATTCAATAGGACGTGAAATTGTTCCTTATCAAATAGGGATATGACGAATCCAGTTTTTCCTCAAATCCATGTCTGAAATTACTGAATCCCGAAACCAAACCCAAATCTCTGATTCTATGATTTTCAATGTGATATTTTTGTACCGCTAAACAAACACTAGGTTTTTGTGGCATTTTTTGCTTTGGATTTACTATAGTAAAGTATGGGGTGATTTAGTGGTAAAATATTGCATTTACCATACGTGTAAATATTTGATAAGATGATGTACGTTTCATACATCCCTTGTCAAATAACATTTAGTTTGACACAATTTTGTGTCACTCTAATATAGTCTACTCTCGTACCGAAAATACAAGTACCGATAAAGTTTATCCACAGTTAATTTTCAGTGGTCGCAGCAAAACTCCTATATAAATAATAATAAAGTTTACCGCTTGTATTGCTTATCAGAAGTTGCTTCAATCTTACTAATATTATAATCGCGAAAATTTGTGAGGATGGATGTTTGTTACTCTTTCATGCAAAAACTACTAAATGGATTTTAATGAAACTTTACAATAATATAGCTCTTACATCAGAATAGCACATAGGCTATAATTTATAAAGATATATTGTGTAAATTAGCCAAAATATAACGATTAGTGTCAAGTAAGTAGGAAAAAATTCTGCCTTCTGCGAGCTATTTTTGCGTGCGCTGCAAAAACAGTAAGAGTTACACGAATATAATGTATGGTGCAAAATAGTTTGCGACAGCATATATCTATCTTTTATGTGTAAGCCATTATTGCCAAAATAGTGAACCATAAATACAATAAAATTTGATACTATATTTCCAATGCACATTTTGTAGTAAGAAATTGATTCTTTATCAAAATAAATACTTTTATCGTTTCTGATATTTAAAGTAGAAAAACTTTGTCTTTTACTTTACGTAATTTGGACAAATATTTTAAAAGTTACGACAATGAGAAAGTGAGTGCGCGCTGCTAAAATGGTTTGCACCGCATTCGTGCGCACTCAGTGTAATATTTTGCTTAAGAACTATTTCTTTCTGGGTATTACCAGCACACCTCTTTTGTCACTGTCTTTATTCATATTAGTCACACAAACGCGCCATCGAGGCGCTTGATCGCTGTCTACAAGACATACAAAGCAATCAAAAGTTGATGGGTGGTGTGGTAGTGTTACTGGCAGGGGATTTTAGACAGACTTTACCGGTTATCGAGGGAGGCACTGCAGCAGACGAAATTAACGCATGTCTGAAAGCATCATATCTGTGGACCAAAGTTGAAAAGCTTTATCTCACCACTAACTTGCGAGTTCTGTTATTCAGCGATGTCGAGTCAGGTGCAAATTCTCAAAAACTCCTTGAAATTGGTGAAGGCCGTCTAGAAACCGAACAAGAAGTTATGGTTCTTTTCACACACCAATTTTGTCATGTTGTGGATTCTGAAGACGAGCTTATTGCTGAAGTTTTTCCGAAACTGCAACAATACATTCATGACGAAAATTGGTTGTGTGAAAGAACCATACTGGCACCAAAAAATGAGACTGTTACAAAAAAAAATAAAAAAAAATCTTTGACAAAATAACTAGTGAAACATCAGTGTAAAACTCCATCGACACAGTCATGTCATCCGATGACACTACGAGCTATCCCGTAGAGTTCCTAAATTCTTTGGAGCTCTCCGGGGTGCCATCCCATAAGATGGAATTAAAGGTAGGTATACCTGTTTTGTTAATGCACAACTTGGACGCGCCAAGGTTATGCAACGGTACTCGGTTGCGAGTCACTGAACTAGGAAGGCATATTGTGAAGGCCACAATCTTAACTGGAGAAGCCAAGGGAGACAATGTGC
Organism: Clitarchus hookeri; assembly: GCA_002778355.1. Taxonomy (NCBI): domain Eukaryota; kingdom Metazoa; phylum Arthropoda; class Insecta; order Phasmatodea; family Phasmatidae; genus Clitarchus; species Clitarchus hookeri. The sequence goes on along the minus strand of NQII01000928.1, from coordinate 359,763 downwards.
TTATACTACACATCCCAATTATACCTAATAACTTACCATTTAATTTTAAACGTCTGCAGTTCCCATTAAAAGTTGCATTTTCAATGACTATCAACAAATCACAGGGTCAAACCTTAAAGGTAGCAGGAATACATTTGGGCATGCCATTTTTTTCCCCACGGTCAGCTCTGCGTAGCTTGCTCACGTGTTTCTAAATTGCAAAATCTGCATGTACGCTGAACGAGAAAAATTGTTAAACATAGTTTATAGGAGTATATTGCAGTAAATAGAAGCCTAAAAAATATAATTATTGCTCATACAACAGAATAGGCTATCATTTCTAAAGATATATACGCAGACGAAGTTGCGGATAGCCGCTAGTCAAAATATATTTTGGTCCCGTCACCTAAAATTTCCCGCTACAAACGTTTTTAAGCTGGTTATGCATGCAAACATCTTGTAACTGGATGTGAAATACGTCACGCGCGCCACAGANCCCGCTACAAACGTTTTTAAGCTGGTTATGCATGCAAACATCTTGTAACTGGATGTGAAATACGTCACGCGCGCCACCGTTCATCACTGCTCTGTGGCGCGTTGTTTGTCTTCCCAACACATCTGCAGTGTCTGGCTTGCTACCTCTCCTTACACGCCTGATGAGAGGGGAAGTGGTTANGTTTGTCTTCCCAACACATCTGCAGTGTCTGGCTTGCTACCTCTCCTTACACGCCTGATGAGAGGGGAAGTGGTTACCTAGCAACCAGTGCAGCGACCTAGTATCGTATCTCACCCCCTCTATTTGTCTCTCCTACGTCCTCTCTCAGCCGCGCGTGCTTGCTTTCACACGCCGGCAGCAGAGCAAATAAAGTGCTACTGGCGGGAGTATAAATTTTATCAAGATTATCATTTGTGTTTCAAAGGAAATGGTTTCGTCTGGAATTTTTACGTAATACATTTTAACGAGGAATTATTATTTGCAAAGATGTTTTCTTTTGCGATTTAAGATATTTTTTTTTTCCCTGTAAAGTTGGTGTTTTGTTGTATCTGGCATTAAATCTACATGATTTTAAAATGTAATATTAATTTACCTCAACGGACAGCATCTTCGCGAACAACACGATATGCCTAGAAGCATATACTTTACCTACCCTTGTTCCCAAAAATCGTTTGAACGTAGAGCGACTTGTATTACCAAGCTGTTAATTTTCGGCAACTTCCTGCATGGAAATCGGAGGATTTTGTATTAATTGATTTCCGTAGATACGCATCTTTTGGATAAACTGGTAAAATGTAAGTGCCTATTTGACACCTTTGGTCGTCTAATAAATAATGGTAAGCACCGAGTCAGAGTGCAGCATAACTCACAACAGGAAAAATCAGAGCGTGTGGTTTTGAATAATTAATTATTAAAGACAATGAAGAAATAAATTATAATACCCTTATTTAATCATTTTTGTCTCAAAATTACAAGTTTTTTCGCAGTGAAATATAATTAATTACTTTAAAAGAAAGACATTTGCCACGCGTGCAAGGTGTCGGCAACATGTAGCGGCGTGGAGCACAGTGTTGCCTACCCTACTGTTTTTCAGTAGATCAACTGACTTTTTTTTTATCATTCTATTGATCTACTGATTAATTTTAATAAAGCTACTGAATTATATTATTTTCAACTGTGTTGTCATACAACTTAGACCATGTTGAAATGTTTGTATTAGGCTACATAGTTTATTATATGATAGTATTGTAATGCTGTAGTTCCGCTTACTTCTTAGGGAATCCCAACTCTGTCTTCTGGGATTCCCAAGTTTCTACACAAAATTGGTGCATTGTAGTGCATGCCAATAGCAGTCGCTGATCTACTATGGTAGTTAATTTTTTTATGATTTGAAAATCTGTGTTGATGATGAGTGATAAACAAGTGCCAAAAAGGATTTAATATTGCCAAAGCTACAAATCAGAGCAGGAGAGTGATGAAAATTAAGAGGCTAGTTAAAATTGAGCATAATAAGGGATGGTTTGGCATTTTGTAAAGCATTTAATTTTGACATATAATATAGGGGCATCGGAGAAATCAGCTTTAGAAAAGTCTGCAGGAAGTTAAAAAAATGTTGAAAGTGCAAACAACAAAGGTTGTGTGTCAAACTACTATGTTAAACCCAAAAGTAAAACAGGCAGAAATTCGCCTCTCAACCTTTGTTGCTGAACATTATATTTCATTCAATGTAATGCAGCATTTACCTTCTCTCATAATGTCTGTCTGTCCAGATTCTGAAATCGCAAAGAGGATTGCTTGTGGGCGAATGAAAACAACTGCTATTATGAAGGATGAGGCAAGCTTGGAAAGTAAAGATATTCTTTGTGAAATTCTTTGAAAAAAGATGTGTTCACGTAGATGAGGCAACCGACAGCAGCTGTAAAAACATTTGTGTATAGTTGTTAAGAGTAGTTTCCGGACAAGGTAAGGTAAATGATGCATTTTATGACTTGGTACTTCATGATGATGCTAAAGCTGTCAATTTGTACCAGCACTTGGTTAGGTCTTTTGAATCTGAAAACATTCCCTATAAGGAAAATTTAATTGGGTTTGTTGCAAATAGGGTTAGTATTATGATGAGACACAGACAATCTTTGTGGAATCTCTTAAAGGGAGACATACCACACTTTTTTGTTATAGTGTATATGCCACTCATTCAACTTGTGCTCCTCTTATGCTTGTGCAAAAATTCCACCCGCTCCTGATGATTTAGTGCGAGACATCTTGAATTATTTTCATGCCAGTGCAAAGCGTGTGGAAGTATTAAAGGAATTTCAGACTTTCGTGAAAGATAAGCTCCATAAGACCTTGCATCCTTGTCAGATCAGATGGCTGTCTCTTTACACTGTAGTTTGTCATATTTTGAAACAGTATGATGCTCTTGTTCTTTTTTCACTCGTGTAGCTTTTGAAGATACGTTGTTGGCTTCAGAAACGATTCTTCAGAGACTAAAAGACCCACACAACAAAATTTATTTAGAATTGCTAGAATTGGTTTTGCAAATTTTCACTGATTTGAACAGGTCGATGTAGAGTGAAAATCCTCAAATTCACAGTTTACGTACAGATGTAGCAGCTTAATTTAAGACCACTCTTAAGTGTTACTTTAAGCCTAAGCCTGATCACTGAATGAGTGCATGTGTGGAAAAAGCGAAATATTGAAACCCTAATGTCTTCTTACCTATAGAACTAACGTGTTTTGGTGCAAGAGTAGAAGTTGCACTGCAATCAATAAATCTTCCGGCAAAAGTCTTTAAAATTTTCAAAACAAGATGTTTTTGACTTCTACATAGAGACTGTTAGGCAAATTCAAAGATTTTCCTTCGAAGACAAAATCATGCAGGATATTGAAATGTTCAATCCCACAAAAATGTTGACATTCCAGTTCATNGATTTTCCTTCGAAGACAAAATCATGCAGGATATTGAAATGTTCAATCCCACAAAAATGTTGACATTCCAGTTCATAGTTCCTCTTGTGGCAGCATTTCCAAACATAATAAAGCCAGGAAATCTTCAACAGACACAGAGTGGCGTTTGTTATGCAACGCTGAGATTCCACATGGCAATAAAGTGCAAGATTTTTGGAATTGTGTTAGAAATGAAAAAATATGGAGAGACTTTTACACCAGTGTTCGTCATTTGTCAGAANGCAAGATTTTTGGAATTGTGTTAGAAATGAAAAAATATGGAGAGACTTTTACACCAGTGTTCGTCATTTGTCAGAATTTCCTCATTCGAGTGCTGCAGTAGAACAGGTTTTTTCTTCAGTCAGTTTATTGAAAACTAAGACAAGGAACAAACTGGCAACAAAAACATTGAGCAGGCTGTTTCACACCAAGAGGCTGTTTNTTTATTGAAAACTAAGACAAGGAACAAACTGGCAACAAAAACATTGAGCAGGCTGTTTCACACCAAGAGGCTGTTTCACACCAAGAGGCTGTTTTCAAATTCCACTAGTTCAATGACAAAGAAAGTAAATATTGTGACAGCGNCAGGCTGTTTCACACCAAGAGGCTGTTTTCAAATTCCACTAGTTCAATGACAAAGAAAGTAAATATTGTGACAGCGAGGAGGAGGACTAAATGAGTGCAGACACAATAAAGTTATTCTAATTATAGAAGTTCTTTAAAGTATGGTACACAGAAATTAAAACATTATTACAAAAAAATAGTACAGTTATCAAAACATTAGCATATAAAAATGTCTTGTGTTATTTTGTAGTTAAAAATATATGTTGTTTACAGTGAAATTAAGAGCTGTGAAGCACAGGAAAGAGATACAAATATACTTTGACTGCTCCATGTTTCATCACTTTTAAAGTATCTAGTGAAATCTACTGATCTTTTGAGGTTCTGGCTACTGATTTCTTTGGTACAAGGGTTTGGAAACACCCACTGGGGGTGGGCAATATATCCTCCTGCTGCTTCCTATTCACCGCTTGCTGCCGTGAACACACTGCCTGATCAATAATCTCTCCACGCGCTCTCAGCTGATCAAGTGCGCATGGGACATTAAAAAATTTTCCTTGCTTCTGTCTCATATTATTTTTATTTTCAGACGGTACTGTCTCGTGTACTGTCTTTCCATTGGCAACTTTCTTCTATGAGACTTCAGCAGTGACACTGTGATTTAATGGTGTAATGGTTCCCAAAAATTGATACAGATGAGGAAATAGAAAACTGAAACTAGTTTCGGACATGAAAACTTTAATGGCCCTGCCTACCAAGCCGGCAGCCGCCAACTTCAAATGGGGAATTAATATTAAACAAAATTCTGTCTCATTGCGTCAATTTTAAAGATGACTATATCATACAAAAAGTTTTCTACTAATTACATTGCACTATTTGTTTTTTTAGGGTCACATGAACTTGTGTGTAGGCTGCCACGTGGTCTCTTGGTACCTGCTGCCATGGTTTTGGAAGTTGATGCAGCAGGCACGTGGGGGCAGCTCTCCCCTCTGGGGTCCCGCACTTACGCTGGGTTCATCGATTTTGTCTCGGTTGAGTGGAGGCAGGGGTTCAGAACCAGTCTGGACGTCACCTGAAGGACCGGGTTCCGTTGGGGGTTGGATCTGTGCTGGGCTCATCTACTTCTTCGGCTGTGGCAGGCAGAGGCAAGGGCTGGACATCGCTCCGGGCCTTGTCTGCGGGGTTTTCTGGTGGGTTCTAAGGGGGTTCAGTCCCCACTACTTCTACTTCGGCTCCTGTCTTGAAGGACCATGAAAAAATCTGAGTCAGCTGGGGCGTGCAATCCAGGGGTGATCGCCACGAGAATGTAGGCCAGCTGGCTTGGGAGCTTCCTTGCGCTGATCGGGTCTCTCTGCTGGTATCTAGAAGGCGTGGGCGGCATGGTCTGTATTGCCATCGTGGCCCGGGGCGACTTGTAGGTCTGTGTGGGGGCGATGGTAGCAGGTGACTGTCCTCCGGAAGTTGCTGCAGGGATAAAACCTATGTCCATGTCTCCGAGATCTGGTTCTGCTGCGATTGGATGCCTTTATGGGGATTGTTCTTTCCAGGGGAATGTACGGGTCTCTGGAANCTTTATGGGGATTGTTCTTTCCAGGGGAATGTACGGGTCTCTGGAAGGGGTTCTTTCTTTTCGGGTTCATCCTCCCAGGGTCCGTCCAGAGCTTCATCCACGCTTGTTGGATCTGGGGGGGGCAGGGCCTTATCTGCTCACAGTTTGCTTTACTTACTTTGCCAAGGAGGTCCTCTGTTCAGTAGGCGTCTAACCTCCCAACAACGGTATAGGCGTCCTCCCATTTTTATGCCAAGCCTGGCAGAACTGGTCTCTGGCTCGTCTCAGCGGGTGGTTCCGGATCAGCACCTTTTCTCTGTCATCAAATGGCAGTATCCCCATCTTGGGTTTGGGATATTTGTGGTCGATATATTTGGTTTGGGCCACTCGGGCTGTTGTGTGCGGACTAGGGTGTCCAGGCTTATTGCCCTGGGCTGGGGCATAGTGGTTAGTTCGCCATCCCATTATGAGTGACTGCACCTTAGTTAAGATCGGCCAAACAGTAGCTTGCTGGCGGAAGTGTCAATTTCCTCATTGTTTTGCTGTCTTAGGGTGAAGAGGATATCCGGCTGGTGGGTATCCCATTGCTTGTGGTCACTACCCACACTGATCCGGAGGCTCTTCAACTCCTGGTTCCCCCTCTCAGTGGGGTTAACTTTGGGGCGATAACGTCTGCACCCCCCATTTGTTCCATGCCATGCCAGTAAATTGAGTTTCATTATCGGTTAAGATTACCTGTGGGTACTCCCAGCGGGGGAAGATCTCCATCTCAAATGCACGTAAGATCCCCATAGTTTCTTGGCTCGGCAGGGAGAAAGCTTGTACCCACAGAGAGAATAGGTCAGTGATTACTAGCAGGTATCTGTTCTCCTCGTGTGCTGCAGGGGTAGGGGCTCAAGTTTGCAGCCAGGCGAATCCATGGCCCCTGTGGGCGACGTGGGGTGCTAGTGGGCTTGGGTACGGGGTAAGCCTCGCTGTCGTCAATGTATTTGACGTATTGCCAAATTTCCCGAATCATTCTGTCCCAATTGTATCGCAGGCTGATATCTTAGTGTTTCACGCATCCCCGGGTGTCCAGCTTGGCGGTAATCTGGGGGTGTTTACATATCCTCAGTTGTAAGGCCGTGGTCACCCATAACTTTGATCTGGCTCCTGGGTTTCCTTTGCGGGACCCAACCAAGGTATTCTGTAGTTTGTACCTTTGAGGTATGTCTGCCAGTAAGCATTTCATCTTGAGGTCTTGTTGCTGGTGATTACTCCGGATGTACCGGGTTACCTGTAGTTGTTGCAGCTGGATCACTTCGTCTGTTCTGTATGTGTGGGCGGTAGGTGGGGGTCATCCTTTCCCATTCCTCTTCCTCTTTAGGTCATTTTTGGTTGTCGCGTTGAATGGAGAGGGTGTCAGGTAAATCATTCATCTTCCCCGGACAGTATTGGACTTGAAACTCGAATTCTGTTAAAAACATGGCCCAGCGATTGAGTTTCGCCTTCGTGTTCTTTGATTTGTGAAGCCACTTGAAAGTTTTGCTATCCATTCGGAGGATGAAGGGCTGCCTCTCTAAACGGAAATGGTACTTATGCATTGCCCAGATGATGGCAAGGCATTCTTGTTTGTTTATTTGATACCGTTGTTCAGTGGCGTTGAGCCTTGTGCTGGCATACGCAATCACCTGGGGCCTCTTATTGGTGTCCTCTTGATAGAGCACTGCACCGAATCCAGTTTGGCACACGTCTGTTTGTAAAATCAGCGATCTTCCTTCTTGCGGGCGGTAGAATACAGGGATCTACTAGAAACTCTCTCAAAGTTCTTGGAATGTAGTCTGTTGTTTGGCTTCCCACTTCCAGTGGGCGTCTTTTCTCGAGTAACCGGTTCAAGGGGTCTATTAGTTGCGCAATGTGTGGTACGAAGTTGTGCAACCAATTGCATAGGTCTAAGAAACGTCGAAGTTGTTTCTTCATTTGTGGTGGTTCGGCTTTGAGAATGGCTGTGATCAATCCTGGAAGCTTGCGGGAGAGTCCTCACGAGGACTGTGGCTGTTAGTAGAGAGCCTTAGCACAACTATCATTTGTCAGGCGTCAGCCTACATATGCCCCGAGCCAGGGGTTCCTTTGTGTCTCTGGCACTTCGGTTATCTTCGGCAGTCACCCATCTGGTTTGGGTCGAGCGGTGACTCTGCTGCCATCTCTTGGCATGGTGGCGCCAGGGTGGTTTGGGCAGCTGTGCAGGCGGTATTCTCTGCTCGCTTAGGGGCAAACTCTTGCATACCAGCTGCTGCTCCTCGGTGGGATTACAAATGGTGGGGGCGATGATGTGGCTTTCTTTTACTAGGTCGGCGCTGGCCTTGGAGGTGGCCAGTCGAGGTTCGACTTCCCAGGGCATGTGCGCACAAGACGATGCGAAGTCGGAAAGAACAGTTAGGATTTCACGATTTTGTCAAAAAAAATTTTCATTTCATCAAATAAATTTTATAGTAAAAAAATGTATTCATTATAATTAGAACATGAATGTGTTGGTTTTGTATCAATTTTACTCAAACCAAATGGAATTTGTTATTCATTCTTTAAGTAAGTACATATTTAAGTGGAAAATTCAAAAATATTTGACAAAAGGAAAGACTTTTGTTTGCGGTAAAAAAAATTAATAGATTTCGTCAATTTTTTTTTAGCAGATTTTGGTGAATTTTTTGTTAATTTTTAATTCATCTCGTCAAGTTTTGCTCAAATTGGCTGGGAAAAAAAATTGTTTGGTAATATCACAAAAATAAAATTGTATAGATTTTGTTAAAAAAATGCAAGCACTCCTTCTGTCAGTCAATATATTCCCATACATTGAAAAACTCCTTTCAGTGTCTACATTGCTGACTGGAATCCATACTGATATCACTGCAGTATTAACAAAGCCAGAAAAATCACACTTCAGCGAAAGCAACAATTTAACAATAGCGACATTTTGATCATTTTGATACACATGGACTACAGAATCCCTGAACAACAGATATGGTTGCAAACACTCAGATGAAAACTCACACAAGATAAGTACTTTTTTCATTGCATCTCATATTTCATAATTTTTTAAATACAATTTTGGAATATCTCTTGGATCAAAGAGTTTACCAAGACATTCAATGAATTCCCTACCACTGTCAGACTCAATTAAAGAATTTAATTCTTTGAGAGTGCATCTAATGTTTCCTGGTAAAAAAAAAACATCTTTTAGCAATTTAAACATTTTTTTCAGGTCACTACATTGCGAGGAGAGAGTTGCTCCCACTGGTGCACTAGAATTTTCCAAATGCTCAAGAATTTACAGCTTTTGTAACAGTGCTCTACCAGAGTTACTGCTTGACAATGTACTTATCCAATTTCACATGCACTCAGCTGCTTGAAGTAAAGAACACTGGTACTTTCTTTTTCCAGCGTTTGTAGAAACTCCGCCATATCGTGCAGATATTCACTGAAATACTCTACACTGTGAAACCATGAGTTCAATCTAGTAATAACTGGAATGGGGAAAAGCTTGGCTTTCTGTGGCTGATATTCATAATTTATTGTTAAAAACTGCATGTAGTCATGCTGCCTCTGACGTGTGTTCAGAAAGGCATTCTTTGCTTGAGTGACACACGTTTTAACATTGCAGCCTTCAGAATGACGACTGGAAATTTCAGCTCGGTTTGCTAAATCGGTAAAGACATGAAACTTAAAAAGAATAAATTAAAATAAAAAAGGCGTCCAATAAATATAAAATAAAGTCAAGTCTCTGTTGTTACTGTAATTGTATTTAATATTCAAAAGAAACAGTTCACACAGAAACTTCAAGTAGGCAGAGTCATGAACAGTCAGTGTCACCAGATAAATTAACAAAGAGTAGCACCACAGTAGTTTACTTATTAATCACGTCATTCAAACTTGCATCGCAAGAGGAAATTACACACTCAGGAGAGACGTCAGTTCCCTCCTGGCACCCTAGCGACCTCCTACGCCGGTGGAGAAATAATTTAGCAGGATAAAGTTTGCCGGTGTGGGGGATATTTGCCACCTCAATGTGTCCTCTTCGGGAGCTGGTTGTCTACTGTTTTTATTTGCTTTTTTCTGCTAGCGGGCAGTAGGGACGCAGGGTATAAGTCGTCCAAGCCTACCCCCCACTTCTCGCACTTCGGTGCCAAAAATGTGATCAAATAAGGGCATGGTGTGGGCTGGAATCCCTTCGAAAGCCTGTGCGACGACCCCTGCGGCAACTATTCCCTACACCATGCCGAACTGAGTCGTAGTGAAAAATAATCAAACTTCTAGAATAAAAACTGTCTACTGCTGTTGGAAAACTTCTATCTACTAATGCTGACGCGAACAAAAATTAAGATTTCCGAAAAAGCAAACGTACAACCGATAAACATTCTACCACTGCAATAACTTTGAATCTTTATAAAATATTACAAAGCCTTGCAAAACGAAAGAAAATGAACTAAGTGTCTCGATAATTATTATTACTGTGTCATTACAACGTGTTCAGCTCATCCAGAACTACAGACCATGTATTCCTTACTAGATTAAGTTCATGCGCCCAGCACTGTTTGTTCACCAACTTTTCAGAAACAAGAATTCGTATTGCCCCGATACACTTGGCCATGTAACGTGCAGAATCTGATGTTATTGATAGAATGTTGAAATACTTTATTTCTAGTTTATGCACATCATCAACAATGGCTTGTGAACATACTGTAGCATTTGTGTGCTTCAGAATTTGCACTCCACCGACATAGTTTTTGAACTGTTGCATCTCCACACCCTAAGACTTTAACCAAAGCCATGATAACGCACTGCTCTTTCTTGTCTATGGTTTCATCACATAGTATGCAAACTCTTTGAGATCTTTGACTGCTGCCTTTAGTCGCTCTTCCTCTTCTTTCATGATGATGGGTACATAACCCTGCCTCAGTCTGTTGGCAGATGTCCTGCACCTGTAACAATATTGGAAAACAGTACTGCATTATATTGCACGACATGCCTAATGCAAGTAACAATCCATGTACACGATCAACAGGCTCAACTGTAAAGCTAGTATGCCTAATGTTAAATGCAACTAAAAACGTTTGTTAAAATCACATCAACCTACCTTCAATGTATTTATTCATCCACTCTTAGACTGGTATGATCAACTTTTTCAAGAGAAATGTTTGCCTCCATGAATGCTCGTGTTGTGAATAAAACTAATTCCTGTTTGTCTCGTTTCACTTTCTTAACATCAGAAACTCTGTGTGTTAATGAAGTTTGTCGTTTAACACCGAATGATGATGCTGCTAACCTTGCCTTATTTTTTATATGCTTGACGCACGTGTCTTTCCTTTCGCACTCAATCCGTACATTACAACATTTGCACACAAGCATTTTCTTTGCTTTATCAAAAATATAATACTCTTCATCTGCGAATTCTTTTTCTCAGTCATAAATCGTCACGACCATGTTGAGTTAACTTCTCAGTTTCGTATAACTTCACCAACTTACGCCTATTTTAACAATAAACATTGACATAAAACTTAGCCGGAAAAAAACATTTGGTAATACCATAGATATTTGAATCCATGGTGCGTACTCTGCCTTTGCCACATAATCGTGCAGTTGGCATCTAGTGGTGATGGAAAATTAATTTTGTTATCAATTTTTAGACAAGTGTTCGGTAATTTTTCTATTTATCACATTTGTGTACTACCAAAAAATTACGTTAATTATGCGATGAAAAGTGAAAAGGGACGAAATGCAAACAAAATTAGTTTGTCACAAAGAACAGTTTATTTCAGATACATAGCGATATTGCTTCAGCTGCGATGTTGTCGAAACATCAATTGTGTCAACTTTCCAGTCCCAACTACATATTGAATCAATTTATCGAATTGGCGTTTTAAACATGTGGATTTTCAACTGAAATGTATCTACTTTGGTGTCTGTAAGCTGCGTGCGTGTATAGGTCCACTAGAAATTTTTGATGGAAAATTAGGGATAATTAATACTTCACGTATAGGCCACGCTGAATTTTTATATTCCTGTAAATGTTAGTCACGATTCCGTACAAACATGGCGGCGTCTATCAATACGCACTAGTGACGCAGCGGCGGGCGTGAGAACTACATATATCTGTCTCGTACAGCAGCAAAATCATCTATGGCCGAGCTCCAACATGTTTATACATTTTATGCGTCCGGGATGGTAATTTTGTTTATGAATGTGAGTGAACAAATTATTGCACAAATGAAAAGCTATTAATGTGTTCTTTTTTTTTTCGACACTAGGTTAAAATATTAAACTGTAATGTATGTAAACAAATTTGTAAACATGTTTTGGGGGTAAAAAAATTTTTTTTTCCAATATTGCGTAAATAAACTACGCACCACTTTTTGTAGTCATTTTTTTTGTGCTAATACATGCCGAAATACAGTATTTTTTCGCAAATTTTATGTGTGTTTTGTTGTTTTTTTGCGAGAGACTGTGTATTTCGTGTTTATTTCACGCGCCGCAAAAAACGGGTAGGTCTAACAATAAGGATGAAAGGACAACCTAATGAGAGCACATTTGTCGGGAAATACACGTCACAGTAGTAATTTTTGTTTGATAAATCTTGTACTTTATCAAGACATTTAAAAACTGCCCAAGAACTTTCACTGGCATGCAAGTTTTACAAAAATTTTACATCACCCAGATACAGCTTTTGTTCATTTGTAGATATCATTATTTTAATTAAATTCAGTTTAGTTTAATATTACTCCCACACAAATTCACAACCTAACTACAAAATACTAGTAAATATTTTTATTATTGATACAAAAAATACTCCTTACATGGTAAAAATGTTTCTACAGGGAAGTGGCAGAAACCTATTTGTTTATTGTTTTCTTGGCAATTTGAAAACTAAACAAATTTTTCTTCCAATGCAGATGTCTTTTTATTTTCTACGCCCTCCACTATCACTAAATCACTGTGCGTACGGCACAGCAGTATTTAAGCAAGTCTCTTTTTGCGCCTACTCAATGTTTACGTCACAGTTTTGCACTTTCCTCAGATTATAAAATAAACGTAACTATCAAACTCCCGGGCACTATGTAAAACAGAAACTATTTTTGGCATTCTTAAACCGATTTTGCGACGTAAGCAGCTGACTGCAATCACCACCCACCCTCAGGAGTTGCAAATGCCATATTTGCTAGTCGTCAAGAACCTAACTACAAAGCACAGAAGATGAGTAAAGTCGGCAGTATTTACAAATACCGTGCCAATGTTTGGTGCGTAATTATTACATTTGACAAAAAAAAATTTATCTGTGTTATATATATACTTACTATTTCTTTTCATCATAACACTAACATTTTTGGTTAGAGATGTTGGTTTATAAATAAAATACAGGTTAGGCACGATTCTGGCAGTGAATGAGTGCCATAGTAACTCGGCTCAATATATATTGAATCATATGTGCAACGATTATCTTTAGACCTTGCTACCAATTGAATTATGAATTGTTCTTCTGAGGTAAAATATATTTTATGTGTTTATAGTCAACAGCGTGATCACCACGCAAATAGTTTTGTTATCCGCACGTATGTGAAGTAAATGATAGATAATGCTGTATAACAAATGAAAAATTGTAAAACCTAAACTTTGTAAGAGTTTTCATGGTAAAAGTAGTTTTCACTGTGGTTTTAGATACTCGTAAATAAACAAGTGATTTCGTAGTGTTTCTCGAATACGAGAAGTATTACATAATTTTGCAAATAAACATAATTTCTCAGTATTTCACATTATTTTGCGTTATTCCACATTTTGTGAACATCTCTAGGCCCTAAGATTAGTGGATTGGAAGCATCATGCGTCATTATGTACAGTCAAACTTCAATGGTACAGACACTCGCTTTCCCCAAAATTTGTCTGTACAACCAAGTTGTCTGTTTGAACCGAAACTGCAATTTTTTGACCCATGTGGCCCGCCGGAAATGTGAAAATTGGGTCCAAACGGCATATTTTGCTAACATTATACGTTTTATTAATGAAATGGAAATTTATGTATTAGCGTAATTTATTCTGGGTAAAATGATACCAGAGTTATGCAGAAAAGATTACTGAGAGATTTTAAATTGATGAAAAAGACTGCAACTCTGCACGTATACATAACAAAAACAGGTGTGATACAGCCGGAGTTCACATTTCCTGTGAGGAAATAAGACATTTTATATCGTTTACATTGATTAAATACACATTTATTTAATAGGGTGATGTATTTTGTGCAGAATGGTACCCCAGTAATAGAGAAAAGACAATTGAACTAGCTAAAATTAATAAAAAGCAGACCACATTGCCGCGCATCTGCATAACAAAAACAGTGGTGATATGGCCTGTTTTAACATTTCCTGTGAGCAAATGAAGTGTTTGACGTTAATAAAATAATATTTTAACAGTGTACACATTTTCTTTTGAAAACTTTGTTTATATGTATCTTGACACATTCTGCGTCCCTATATTTTATTCGTCAGAACACACGCTCTGGCGAAGCTCGCAGGCGGACGACCGCAATAAGGATTAAGGGTTTTGTGGACGTGCCGGCAGAGTGACGCCAGGAGCCTCGCAGCTGCAAAGGCACGCTACCAAAGGTTTCTGCACGTGCAACTGTTCCTGCACGTGCAGACGACATCCGGAGACAACGGAAGGCACCAGGGCGCGGACACAGCTGCATTTTGCAGCTGCCCAAGGGACACTGAGATCCCACCACCAGCTGCATCTATCCCGGGCTTGTACCACAATAAACCATGAGAGCTTTTAGCGGACGTGCATGCAGAACGGGACAATAAACTTCCAGGCCAGAACCAAGGGACGACGCCAGACCGGCTGCGGACCACATGAGCAGTGGCCACGTGTTTTATGACCCGGAGGGACGACAAGCACCCCCGGACCACGTGCAGAGACGGGGGAAGTTGAATATGNAGGAGCCTCGCAGCTGCAAAGGCACGCTACCAAAGGTTTCTGCACGTGCAACTGTTCCTGCACGTGCAGACGACATGCGGAGACAACGGAAGGCACCAGGGCGCGGACACAGCTGCATTTTGCAGCTGCCCAAGGGACACTGAGATCCCACCACCAGCTNNNNGAGTTTGTCTCGTGAGTTCATGTACCAGTTAACCTGTTCAAGCAACAATAAAACTCGATTATGTGAACACACGTATAAAGCGTATGTTATTAGTAAATTGGACCTAGAGACAACAGTGTCGACGTATTTGTACGCCCTATCACTGAGGGCTAGCATCAAGTGCTGGCGCCTCACGCCGCAGAGCAGAATCAATACCTACTTCCAAACTTCAGCATTTGGCAGGTATCAATCTGACAGATACAAAAATATATTTAATAAGAAAAACCAATGATGTTATAGTTTCGAATAAAACATCTCATCGGTATCAAATTATATTTTTTATAATATTATCATAGAAAAGTAAAAGATGCATGTATTAAAAATAAAGTAATTTTAATTGTTTAACCTGTTGTGAATAAAATGTGGTACACTCTGACTGGGTTAGAACAATAGTTCCATNTAAAGTAATTTTAATTGTTTAACCTGTTGTGAATAAAATGTGGTACACTCTGACTGGGTTAGAACAATAGTTCCATGTAAAAGAAGTTGCTTAAATGGATAGTAAGCATACTAACAACATGCAAGCAAGAAGTCAAACACAATACATTACCACTTACCATTCATTTATGTCTATTTTTTTTCTTTGGCCCTACAGTTNCAAGCAAGAAGTCAAACACAATACATTACCACTTACCATTCATTTATGTCTATTTTTTTTCTTTGGCCCTACAGTTTGGCAGTAATAAAGTTAGGTGATGGAGAAGTAAGTTGTATTGCCATAGGAAAATATGACACATTAGAAAAGGATGCATTTTTTCTTTAATTTTGGTTAACACAGCAGCAGTGTTACGTATTTTCAGCCTATAATGACATGTAAAAACTAGAGAATATGCTGCTTGGAAACACTTGTGAACAGTAGACAGTTTCTCTGCTAAATTTTTACAACATAGAAGTAGCATTAAATAAAGCATTTTCCATTTAATGCATATAGAAAGAAGGGAGAGGAAGTTTATAAAAAAAACATTGTGAGTGCATACCTGCATAAATCTTCTGTGCAATTTTGTATTTTTAAGGTTATGCTAAATTGGGCTGATGGAGTGCAGTGTAGTGTAGATGCATTTGTGAAATGTGATTGGCTCACTTGACCTGTGATGTCAGTGTCGATGTGCAGTGCAGTGCTGACCAAGTTGACCAGCTTTTAATTTGGGGTCGGCAGCTGATAGGCAGGGTGTACATGATTGGCTATCATAAAATAAGTCAAGATGAAGAAGCCAATGAAATGCAAGGTCAAGCTCCGCAGGCACAAATAAAGGCACTTCTGGTTTACACTTAGCTAAGGGTAACGTTGCCTGCCACCCTAGTGAGGAAATGACCTGGTANCAAATAAAGGCACTTCTGGTTTACACTTAGCTAAGGGTAACGTTGCCTGCCACCCTAGTGAGGAAATGACCTGGTAAAACCTATCCCCTGTAAATGCTGTTCACCCACAGAAGGGGAAGTAAGTGGAACAACAGAAGGGCAGCTGTTGTCCTTGCCGAGAAACAGTCCCTTCATAACAAACCTTCTCCAGCATTTAGCTGCTTAACCACCTCGTGAACGAGCTGAAGCTACCAGTCAACCCTAATTAGCTTAGCTGCTTAACCACCTCGNATCCCCTGTAAATGCTGTTCACCCACAGAAGGGGAAGTAAGTGGAACAACAGAAGGGCAGCTGTTGTCCTTGCCGAGAAACAGCCCCTTCATAACAAACCGTCTCCAGCATTTAGCTGCTTAACCACCTCGTGAACGAGCTGAAGCTACCAGTCAACCCTAATTAGCTGGCAAACCAGACTCAATGTGCTTATTTCTAAAGTTTTACAAACTCCATTACTAAACAAATTATTCTCTGTCTCGTGTAACTTGTAAAGATTTTGACAGTTCGACGAACGTAGGGCCAATGTTTACTTTTTGTTTATGTATCCTTTTGCCATCAGCTGGTGTTCAAGTGGAGGCTGTGTATTTTATCAACATGCTGTCAGCTAATCCACTTGCCATTGTACTCTAATACTAAACAAATTTTAAGGTTTTCTAGACTTTACAGGAGTCTAAAAAAATTTCTAGGTTATAAAAGTAAAAATATAAAATCTTTGCAAAAAATTTAATATTTGCTAACTTTTTTAATTTGTCTGAGCCAGCGAATTAGGGTTAACATTTGCAAAATGGTAGTTGTAGTTCTTATCACACTTTGGACGTCATTGCTAATATAACTGGAACTAAAAGTAATTCTGGAAACTTGATCGACAACGCACTTTTATTCGCCAACAACTCACTGACTATTGCAAAGCAGTAATTCTGTTATTACTGGTACTAAACACTTCAAGTTGGAAATATGTGGCTTGGAATAATGTAAGAATTGTTTAAAAACTACCCATGTGCATCTCACTATCTTAGTTTTATTAATACAGTACAGTAACAATACGAAAACAATGAGATGGGTTTCCAGGAAGAAAATAACACGGCGTGTAATGGACGTAGGCATAATGATTACTGGCTCAATAGAAATTACTAGTAATCAAAATTACTGTACAAGAAATATATGTTTCTTTAAAAATTATGCAGAGCTCGCGGAAAAATACAACAATTTGTATTTGTTCGTAAATTTGTTATTTTACACTCCAAAGCTATTTTTTTTTGTTGCTGGTAAAGCTTTGGGAAAGAGTGGACAGGTGGCATGTATGCATGGCAGGGTGAGTTATGAGCTTTGAGCGTTACTCAACAGATAGCAGCATGTTGGCCTGCCTCTTGATCCTGTCTTTTTAGAAGTTGACCTTTCTTCTATTAGTGGCTCAAAACGACACAAATTTGAAATATCTATGGAAAGTATGGATAGAGAGTGTAAATACGATGTGAAAAGAACTCTCAAGGTTTTGAAATTGTGTTTCATTTGGATACGGATTGTTTTATTGTGCATTTCATTTTGAAAACCTATACATTACTACTTTATCACTATGTTTAGTTTGTACCTCTAACAATCGCGATTTTCTGACCATGTAAAATAAAATGTATTAATTAATCTAGGAACTCTTTCTTATCGCGTATTTTCTGTTTGTTGGATGTGCGTCGTCAATGCACTCAGAATAGCCAACGCAATGTTAACTTTTGTTGGTTCGTGTATCAGCTGGTACAGGATTTCTTAAATGGCACTTTGTTTCGTATACATTAAGTTGCCACTCACTGACTGTCATAACCTTGCTAAGTTATATTAGACGGACAATAGAAGCACCTAGGTTGTCAACACCTTACTCTCTTCCTCCATGTGGGTTAGGTAAAACATACACTGCCTGTAGTAGAATGTGATCAAGATCATATTTTTAAAACTGTCTTTTTGTCATCCGGGTGTTTAATAAGCCCTTTTTATGGGCGACTTCATGACGATCAGATTCATGTACATCAAGACATGAGGAAATTGCATAAGGAAATGTGCCGATAGTGGGGAGAATACAAGGCAACTCTGATTCAGGAGATAAAACGACATTCGAAAAGCTGGCACCTGTCATTGATCAACAAAATAAAATGGTTGGAGGAACCAGTTAATAATTTTGCGGAATGGCTCAGAACTTGGATGTGTGGCAACTTTATTATCAGAATGTCAGGGGTTTACGCACAAAAGCTAATGAAATATCCTCAAATTTAGTAATCTCTAATTTTCTAATAATTTGCCTTATGGAAACTTGGCTTAATGATAGTTCTATAACTGCACAATATTCCCCAGATTCGTATTATGTTTTTTGCAAAGATCGAAATTATAACATAACCCCAATGAACCGGAGTGGTGGTGTAATTGCAGCAATTAATAAATATTGTTTTTCAAATGCTATTCAAAAATTGAACCTTGAAGTACCGGATGTAAATGCAGTTTGGGTAGAAAAAGTTTTAATTGGGACCATATACCTCCAAACTTAAGTTTACATGGCTTCAGAGCAAANAAGTATTTGAGACTTATTTTACATGGCTTCAGAGCAAACTTTTGTGCTACTACAGCCCTATAATAATTACTGGTGACTTCAATCTCTCTGGATCTGACTGGGATTTAAAACGCACACAAAACGTTGTCCATTATTATATTAAAATCAAGGGTCAATTTCTTCTGGAAATAATTCATTCATTATGAAAGTAAGAGCAATTTAATACCAAATTACCATTTAATAATTGACTTGATCTTATTTTCTCAAACATGAATATCAACAGTGTTAAGTACTCTNTAATACCAAATTACCATTTAATAATTGACTTGATCTTATTTTCTCAAACATGAATATCAACAGTGTTAAGTACTCTTATCCTTTTGTTATTGAAGATGTGGTACATGTAGCACTGGATATTGAGTTGGTAGCAATCAAGCCTACAAAGGTAAGCAGTAATATTAAACCTAAATTATAGACTATTGAAAGGGTGATTATCTTTCCTTGTACCAAACTTTATACAAAATAAATTGGCTAATCATCTATGAAATGACTAATGTTAATGATATGGTTGATTGCTTAGCAAAAAAACATAGTTGATGCGATGAACAAATACATACCAATATGTACTACAATTAATCCAAATATCCACACTGGTTCTCCAAAGATGTAATTTGTTTTATTAAAAAGAAAAATTTTTTTTTATAAGTTTATAAAAATTAAAGATGACAAAACCTATGAGCAATATTTCAAATACAGAAGAGTGGTAAANTTTTTTTTTATAAGTTTATAAAAATTAAAGATGACAAAACCTATGAGCAATATTTCAAATACAGAAGAGTGGTAAAAATTGCTATAATAAGGGAAAAAAATAAATGGCTTACTGGTATCAATGATAAGATAAAATCAAATCCTTCCAAATTCTGGCAGTACATTTAAATTATGAAGAATGTTTATAAACAAACAATCAGCATAATAGATAGTGATGTGGTTATTACAGATGAATTACGAATAGTAAATTGTTTTGCTTAACAGTTTGCAAAGGTTTATAATAATGATGCAACGCATGATGAATCAACATCTCCCAAAAAATAGAAAAATATTATTCTACCGATAGTAACCACTAGTTTTGTACTTTGGGCAATAAAATCGATGGAAGCCACAAAATCAACAGGCATTTATAATATACATAATTTTATTAGTAATGGATGTAAGGACATCATAGCTCCAGTGTTAACGCACATATTTAACTTGAGTTTATCTATCAGAACTTTCCCACCCAGTGGAAAATTGCAGTTATAGTTCCAGTACATTAGAAAGGTAACAAACATTTACTCTTAAGTTATAGGCCATTATCACTTCTGTGTGGATTTTAAAAAAAATTTTAGAAAATAATTTACAGACATATTTCATTTCACATGCATAGATCATTAACTGGATGATTTTATCCCTGGTAAAACTAAAATGATTTTGTTTGATTTCATAAATTACACTTACAGTGAAATTATCTCTCGGAAACAGTTAGATGCTCTTTATTTTGACTTAAGTAAAGCATTTAATACTTGTAAATATAATTTTATTTTGCAAAAATTAGAAAATATATATTCGTTCTTAACATAAATTATGTTAATTGGTTTCATAGTTATTTGAAAAAGAGAACTTTTTCTGTCAAACTGCCTGGACTACTTTTGATGCTCCTTCTGGGGTACAACAAGGAGGATCTCTATCACCTCTGTTATTCAGTGTGTTTATAAATGATACTGTTGATGGACTTAAACACTTGCATGCACTTCTATATGCTAATGATGTAAAAATTTATTAATCATAAAAGGAAAAAAAAATACTCTTTTTCACTCTAAAACAATGTATAAATCTGTCTCCAAATTGTGTATATTAAATGGTGTGAAATTGAACAAAGAAAACATTAACGCTATTACTTTTTCTAGGAAAACACAAGATTTTAAAAATACTTTAAATGATACGCTAATACAAATATCTGAATGTGTAAGAGACCTCAGAATATTATTAGATTCTAATTTCCAAGTTATACTTTCATCATCAAGTTGATAATTCAATTACAAATGCTAGCAAAATTGTAGGTCTTGTTATTTATTTAACATACATGGCAACCATTTCCAACTAAACATGTACTATGTCTGTGTTATATTGTGATGAATATAATAATAATAATAATACTTTTTTTGTTATTATTATTTTTGTTACTATTATTATTATTATTATTAAGTGCATTTTATTCATTTATATTTTACCTACATATTAATTTTCTTAATAATGCAAAAAAAATTTATTAGAATTGTTTGCTTAGAAATAATAAAATATAGGTTAGCGACTATTCTGTCCATGAACGAGCGCTTGAAAATTGTAGTCAGTGTTGAATCATACATACAGCTATAACTTTTTAAACATTGCTACTTATCAATTTAAGAATTGTTCTCATTCAAGAATGTATGTTTGTGGAGTCTGTGAGATTAACGCAAGTAGTTTTGATTGTTACTAGAACATATATGAAGTAAATGAGAGATAATACTGTTGAACACGTGGAAAATTGTCACACTAACTTTTTTGTAAGAATTTTTATTTTGAAAGCAGCTCAGCACTGTGGTTTATGAAATATTGAAATTAGCATTTTGATTGATGTTTCATAAATGTAGTATTTTGCGAATAAACATAATTTCTCCATATCTCACATTATTTCGTGGTTCATGAAAACTGGATATTGTGAATTATTTCCTCCTGTACCCCTTAATATTCTCCCTGTCTAGTGCAAGTTTTGTAGCTAACTGAGCCCAGCTTAGTCATGGTCACCTCAGCTGAATCTGAACACAGAACTTGTAGTTTCCACGCACCTCAAACTTATGTTCTTTTTTTTCATTCCAACATTTTCTTTGCTGTCAGTGCTCAGCTAGAGGTCTCGTGCAATTAAGCACTTCAGATCATCAAAAAAATATATACAAATTATAAACCATTATTATAAAAGATGTTTTTTGGCATTTCTCAAAATGTTGGTAAAGTTTAAAGTTTTAGACCTACCTTAGTGCATTTCGATATGAGTGCTATTTGTAACTCTGCAGACATCTATATAGTATTCTATCTCCTGCCATGTCTTCTGAATGCTGTCTGGAGTTACGGTTGCAATTGCAGCAACAATGTCTAATCAAGTTGCTTGATGATCCTTATCTACACAGTATTTTTAATGTGTCCCCATAAAAAAGGCCAGCGGTGATAGTTCTGTGCTTTGAGGTGGCAAGAGAATTGGTCCACTCCATCCTACCCATGTATTTGGGAACCTTTCATTCTAAACATCATGAATAAAGTGAGTGAAATGGGGAGCAGCACAATTGTGCATGAAAATAACCCTATCCTCAGTTTCTTGTTCCCAGTTTTCCAGCTATGGAAACACATACAGTTCAATTATGTCAAGGTATACAAACCTGGTAATGGTGCTTTCACTGAAGAAGGAGCAACATCACAATTGTACAGCAGTCCGCACCTTACGTTCACCTTTGGTTGTTTGCAAACATCCTCTTGAATCTCTCTCNGTGAGTGAAATGGGGAGCAGCACAATTGTGCATGAAAATAACCCTATCCTCAGTTTCTTGTTCCCAGTTTTCCAGCTGTGGAAACACATACAGTTCAATTATGTCAAGGTATACAAACCTGGTAATGGTGCTTTCACTGAAGAAGGAGCAACATCACAATTGTACAGCAGTCCGCACCTTACGTTCACCTTTGGTTGTTTGCAAACATCCTCTTGAATATCTCTCTCAATTGCTGCAAACTCCAAATGTGACAGTTATGGCGTTTCAAGCATCCATCCACATTAAATGTTGCTTTATCAGTAATACAAACATGCTATAAGGAGGTTTCAATGTCATCAATGGTGTTGAGCATAAACCTTGCAAATTCCACATGTTTTCCCCTGTCATCCGGTTACATTTCATGCAACAGTAGAATCTTATATGCATGGATTCTCACGAGTGTTTGTACAACATGGTAGTTTTCGGAATACCTAATGCTAAATTTTTAATGCAGGATTGTATTGTGTGTTCAAGTATTCCTCCGATGTTCTTGGTCGGCCAGACGTTTTTGCCTTCGCGACACCACCTGTCACTTTGAAATATTTCAGCCACTGATTTAAAACCTTGTCATCTGGAGATTGGGTGTAAACTTTGCCACTTAGTTGTACTGCAACAACAGGTTTCAGTTTGGCATTCCATAACACAATGTGGGCTTTCTGTTGAATCATCGCATCCTGCCATGCACCAATTCACACGGACAATTGTGTAAAAAATCACCCCACTCCCACTTATGTGCCTTGCTGTCAGTTTCATAGTTATTAAAGCTTTAAACCTTTCAGAGAACATTTTTAGATGTCACACATTTATAGCCATTAAGAACTTTTTTTTTATTATAACTGTTTGTAATCCTGGCATTCTTTTTCAATGATCGTGTATTTTAATTGCATGTTTGTTGGTGTGGTTATTTAAGATAAAGATTGTTTCCGAAGTCATTTGANTGTTGAATCATCGCATCCTGCCATGCACCATTCACACGGACAATTGTGTAAAAAATCACCCCACTCCCACTTATGTGCCTTGCTGTCAGTTTCATAGTTATTAAAGCTTTGAACCTTTCAGAGAACATTTTTAGAAGTCACACATTTATAGCCATTAAGAACTTTTTTTTATTATAACTGTTTGTAATCCTGGCATTCTTTTTCAATGATCGTGTATTTTAATTGCATGTTTGTTGGTGTGGTTATTTAAGATAAAGATTGTTTCCGAAGTCATTTGGAGCTTCCCTGTGTTATGGCTGTGCAAATAATGGAGTTAAGATTTCAGTTAGATGCCTTGACAAATGTTTAGGATANAAGCTTCCCTGTGTTATGGCTGTGCAAATAATGGAGTTAAGATTTCAGTTAGATGCCTTGACAAATGTTTAGGATACCATAATTTTAACTAGAGTAATGTATTTTCCATTTGTTCTTATAAGCCACCCAAATAATCATTAACACACTATAATGCCAAATTCTTAACTCACAAAAGAACAGAACAAATTGCCTGTTGCACTTATCACCGAGAACTGCAACCTTGTGAAGTGCTCTCCACTATGTTTACTATGCTTTAGTAATGTCCCCCCCCCCCTTTTTTNTCTTCCGATTATACAGATAGGCAAGTTCTTGCATTCTCAGGCCGCCTATGTGAAGTGGAAACTCTATCCATTAAATTTCAGGGGACTGACGTAAAAATTCTATAGATACTGGCATTCTGTAGATGCGGACTAGACATAACCCAACCTCATTAAACTTTATGCTGAACACATTGACTAAAATAAAACAATGCAAATGGGAATATTAAAGAAAACATTCATAATATAGTAGAACCCTGTTACAAAGTTCTCAAGGGAACTAAGAAGTGTTGACCTTAAACACAAATAAACAATCCACTTTTAATTTATTCTGGTACTCACACTCAAACTTAATTAAAACTGTATTTAAACACCTCTTTCGAAAACAAGTGCACAGAAATAACTGCCGACGTAGCAGAAGTATTATCCATAGAGCAACTAACAATAGTCGCAGTTACTAGTTAAGAAATGAAAATGTCTTTAATATTGTGAATGATAAAGTGCACTGAATAGGGTTTCTTTAATTTTACGTTGCTTTTTTTCGTAACTTTCCAGCCATATTTATTAGTGTTACATTAATACATATATGCATTCGTAATTTTTATGGAAAAATATTCAAGTGAAAAACTTGCAAGTGTTTGTTGGCAGCGCCGCANGTTTGTTGGCAACGCCGCATTGCGAATCAATCTCTGGAAAATATGGCACTGCTGTTTCTTGTTGTTACTCTGCTGGTCGTTACCAACATGGCTGTCGCTGTAAACATTGCAATCCACAATTAGAGACTCAATTTATGGTTCAAGATTGCTCGCTGAACGTCTAATAAAACGTGTACAGTTCATATTTTATACACATGTATTGTATTTCCAAATTTTTCAGTTTTTTTTTTGTGCTCACTAGATACATGATGTGTATTTTGAGATGTCTATTGTTATTCATATATAGTCTACTCGTGGNATTGCGAATCAATCTCTGGAAAATATGGCACTGCTGTTTCTTGTTGTTACTCTGCTGGTCGTTACCAACATGGCTGCCGCTGTAAACATTGCAATCCACAATTAGAGACTCAATTTATGGTTCAAGATTGCTCGCTGAACGTCTAATAAAACGTGTACAGTTCATATTTTATACACATGTATTGTATTTCCAAATTTTTCAGTCTTTTTTTTGTGCTCACTAGATACATGATGTGTATTTTGAGATGTCTATTGTTATTCATATATAGTCTACTCGTGGTTTCTTCACACTTTTTGAATCAAACCTTGGAAAAATCACCTTATCTACAACGTGTTTGGTTCTTTCCTAAAGATGACCTGTATCACAAGCGTTTTATACTTTTATCGTAAAAGTATCTATTTTTGGTTAAATTACACTTTTATTCAAATTTTATTTATAAATTTTATTATTTCATTTATAATTAAAATAAATAAAAACAGGGAGAAATACAAATACTCACTCTAATACTATATTTGGTTAGATATGTGTGTATAAGTTGTAATCAAATATTGTCATTGCATACATACTGGAGGAATATTACATGACACATCTATAGAAAGGAATGCCTGATGTGCAGTATTGCATTAGCAGCATATTGACGCGTGATGGATACATGGGATAGGCATTGCGCTGTATTCACACACTGGGGTAAAAAAAACCCTCGGGGCTGTCCCGACGTATAAGGGCACACGGGGAAGAACCGAAGTCGAGAGAAACAGGGTAAGTCCCAAGAAATAGCTGATATAAGCCCTTGACGAAGAAATCAGGGGGTGCCCCCGGCGAGAATTAACGCAGACACAGCTCACAGGATCACCCGAGGCGTCCTGTCGCACCCTCCCTCCGCCCTAGTTAGGAGAGACAAACTGTTGACGAGACACAAAATCCTACACATAAAACGTGCGAGGTACACAGGGGATTTCCCCGATTTCTCTCTCTCGAGAAACTACTGACAACTAACTTGGATATAGCGGGACACTGGTTAAATTCACGAGGCAGATGATCACTTGTTCGGGTCAGTTGTTCGGAGTTAGTTGTGCGGAGTCATTCAGAGGCAGTTGAATCCGCGCCGTTGGGAGAATCATCAGTCAGGCAGACATATCGCACGCAGAGAGGCGGCAGTCTGGTGAGGCAGTCGAGGCCGGGATTCGGATCCCGGCAGAGTCAATTATCGCCAGCCGAGACTGGAGTTGTTCGGCGGTACAGCCACAAGACAAGATAGGTGCAGCCGAGATGGGAGACTAAGGAGACACGGGAGTAAGCAGTCGTGTGACGGGAACAGTGCCAAGAACTTGAGTAAATTCCCGGAAACAAGTGGCAACCAAGAGGCGCCATTCTCTGTGAAGACGTAGTCGTGCGCCAAATGGCGACTAGGCAAGCAGTCATTCAGTAAGTCAATTGTGACGTCGCCGGGGAGAAAACACAGGAACAGCCAAAACTTCATACGTAAATTTCCGAGACAAACCCAGTAGAAGTTCCGAGAACTTAAGAGTTTATTTCCGAAAACGTAGTGGCAGTTTTCAAGGTGGGGAAGTCAGAAGCGCGAGCCGGATCGTTGCGGACGTCGACGCAGACGAGGAGACGCGCTCTCCTATGATTAACGCCAGCCGAGGTCGCAGAGAAAGCGCAAGTCCCGGGAAACCAATCCCGGACTTCCGAGAGAGTCAGTCAAAGCCGCAGGAAGAAGCCAGCTGAGTACAGCACGCCAATGAGAGCCAGTTCGAGGGCCTGACAAAAGGCCACCCAACTCACCATGCCTCAGCTACCAACGAAGACAACTCACCAAAAGCCGCAGTCACAGAGAAGTATAGAAACGTCTCCCTTCAACAACCTTCCCCGACGCATAGNGACAACTCACCAAAAGCCGCAGTCACAGAGAAGTATAGAAACGTCTCCCTTCAACAACCTTCCCCGACACATATTATTCAGCCCACCACCCCTTCAGGCCTACGACTTGTAGGGGGGCTCAGTCGCGCCAGTGTGTGTAAATACCTATGTCACCCTATGTTTCCTTCAGACAAATAAAATACATGTGTGTTAACAAATGGAGAATAAGAGTATTTGTTTACCCCTTACGCAACAACCACAGGTGCCCTTAGTCTGCACCAAAGTAAATTAACTATGTACCCTACTAGCCACCATCCTGTATAACTCAGGTGGCCTAGTAGCGTCAAGTTAATATAAACAAAAAAACGATTGTGCGTAGCAATTATTTGCTTTAAAGCTGTACCAAATCATGTCACTTGAGTATTTGGTCAAACTCGTCGGCGGTAGGTACTGCAATGTTGCTGCACATTCTACCACAGCCAAGATCAAAGGAAGGCACGAGTACACCTCATGTATCATTGCTANTACTGCAATGTTGCTGCACATTCTACCACAGCCAAGATCAAAGGAAGGCACGAGTACACCTCATGTATCATTGCTAAATATTACTGCCTTCAGATGGAAAAACCACAACTCATCATCTTCCATCATTCTAAGGGCTTATCTCGGAGTAATATTTCATCATGTAGTAAATATTCCTGAAAGTACAGTTTGCGACATTATAAAACAATATGTGAAGGAAGATAGAATTGAATCTCTACCACAGAAAGGGCTGCCAAGAAAGCTTAACGACTGACAAAGATGGNATATGTGAAGGAAGATAGAATTGAATCTCTACCACAGAAAGGGCTGCCAAGAAAGCTTAACGACTGACAAAGATGGTCTATACTACATAAAGTAACATGTAATCCAAGATTAAGTGTACCGAAAATTACAGCAGAGTTACTTCTGGAATGTGAAACACACGTGCACCCAGAAACAGTTAGAAGGGTAATCGGAGAGAATGGATATAATGGCTTAGTTGCCAGAAAGAAACAATATGTCAGCAAAATTAACAGGAATAGATAATTTGCCTTTGCAAAAGACCACGTCAAGAAGGAATAGGAGTGGTGGAATGACATGATATTCCTAGACTAAAGCAATTTAAACATATTTCAGTCAGATGATATGGATACGGTGTGGAGGAAACCAAACAAGGACCTCCAAAAGAATATTTTGCAGCCAACAGTAAAACATGGTGGCAGCCACATTATGGTCTGGGGTTGCATATCCTCAGCTGGATTGGGTGAGTTAGTGTTTATCGAGGATGCAATGAAGTAGAAACACTACTTAGCAATCCTTAAAGGCAGTTTGCATAGAAGTGCTGACAAATGAGGTATTCTACAAACTTTCAAATTCTATCAGGACATCAATCCGAAACACAAGTCATGTCTGGTGTGAGAATGACTTTTATATAACTGTCGAAAGGTTATCGAAACGCCACCCCAATCATCTGATTTAAACCCTATTGAGAATCTGTGGGATGAACTTACACCAGTGTCAGGAGGACATCAGTTACCTCGAAAGAAGAATTGAAGAGGAGGCTGACAGAAGAATGGAATCACATAAACCAAAATTATACCATGAAAATAATTTCCAACGTGCAGACTCGTTTGAAAGAAGTGATAGACAAAAAGTGTATCCAATAGATACTGAAGAGCTGAGGGCATGGTGCTTATTAATGTGGTGATGGAATATTAATGTGAGATGCATATCACCGATTCAAAACTGTTCAGAAGACATATGCAATTATTTTTTGGTATGAGAGATTTTTTTTTGTTAACATTTGTGATGGTGGGTAATACATATAATGTCTGCAAACAGTTTTGTTTACTAGTAACTATTCANTTTTTTTGTTAACATTTGTGATGGTGGGTAATACATATAATGTCTGCAAACAGTTTTGTTTACTAGTAACTATTCAATCCTACATTATTATATTACACTGAGCATGAATGAATGCAGTGCATTGTCAATTTGGTGTAATTTCTTAGACTCAGTTAAGGTTTGTTTGTATGAGGCGGAGGAATATTCTGGAAGTAGAACTTTAGCAGCGCTTCAGAAAAGTTGGAAGTAACGGTAAATGGACTATATTTTTTATGTCATTTCATTGAGAAATCCACCCCACCNTTTTTTTGTTAACATTTGTGATGGTGGGTAATACATATAATGTCTGCAAACAGTTTTGTTTACTAGTAACTATTCAGTCCTACATTATTATATTACACTGAGCATGAATGAATGCAGTGCATTGTCAATTTGGTGTAATTTCTTAGACTCAGTTAAGGTTTGTTTGTATGAGGCGGAGGAATATTCTGGAAGTAGAACTTTAGCAGCGCTTCAGAAAAGTTGGAAGCAACGGTAAATGGACTATATTTTTTATGTCATTTCATTGAGAAATCCACCCCACCAGAGTAAAATTAAAATGTAACATTTTAATTTGTATTTTACAGTAATAATTACATCCTCCGACTCCTTGAAAGTTTGCAAACTTGATTTATGATGGTGCAAGTTTTAACAATGTTCTGTGTTAGGACACTTTGTTGTGAAAACCAGATTAGCTCTTGATTCAGAGAACTTACCTAAACAGTAGTTTTGTGGAAGCAGCATCAAGAAACTATTATACTGTAATGTTTTATTACAGTGAAACAACACAATGACATCTCATAATGGCGACATTAAATATTGCTGTAGCAAATTATTTTGACAGCCAATTTTACCATGCAGCAGCATCATTGCATACAGTATTACAGTAGGACCTTGATAATCCGGCATACTGAGGGATCTGTCAATGCCGGATAATCAAATATGCCGGATTATAAAGGTCATTTTTGAAAACCTGATTTAAACAAGGGGATATTAATTAAAACTACAGTTTTAACATACTTTTTGATTATTAACAATAAATTATTTGTGTTGTCTTCTATAATGAGTATAAAAAAAATTAAAAGTACATATGTAGTACTGTACTGCACCGTTAAATAAGTTTAAGGCTCAAGTTTTATCAAAGTTCAATACAGTACTGTATGTATAAATCATTTTTGTAGGCATATTATGAATCACTGTCTAAAGTCGTAGAATAGGTGTCTGATGTCGAGGGTGTGGAACATGTAGGACTGTTATCTACCACTAATGGAATAGCTTGAATTTTTTTCTGAGCCCTCTGAAACATTGCAGAGATGTTAACTTGTTTCTTGGATTGAGTTAATTTTTGAGAAAAATTATTTTGTATAATGTGGAGATTCATAACTTCAGCAATGCCGTATTGATGGCTCCTCTCTGTGAATTTTACAAAGGTGTTTAAGGCTTCCGAAGCCTCAGCCCAAGATATGCGAGTTGTAGACGTTTCTTCTTCATCACTCTCAGTTCCTCGTGCCTCCTGTGGCCTGAAAACACTTTTTATTATCACATCGTCAGTCAGCTCTTCTTCAATAGGCAAATTTTTGTCAATGTTGATCCATCTATCAATTTCTTCTACTGATAGGGCAATCAGTTCATTATTGGAAGCACAATTTATCGCACTTACAATTTCAGAGTGGTCAGTTGTGGGCTCGTAATCATTTTCATCCTTTTCCACCTCTGTTTCTTCGGCCAGTTGAGGCCATAATTTTCTCCAGGCCCTGTGCAATNGTAATCATTTTCATCCTTTTCCACCTCTGTTTCTTCGGCCAGTTGAGGCCATAATTTTCTCCAGGCCCTGTGCAATGTTATATTTTTTACATCGAACCAAGCGATTGCAACTGTAAAAATTGCATCTTTAATGTTGAAATTATATTGGAAATCTTTGACGCTGCAATCTGAGCTCAGTACCTTCTGCACAAACATTCCTCTGTACTTGCACTTGAAATTTTGTATGACCCCTTGATCCACGGGTTGCTTGGTAGGAAGATATGTGCAAAAAATATTACCTGACACAAGCTCAGATTGTGGAGGGTGAGCTCGGTAGTTGTCGAGGACGAGAACTGCCTTTGAATCTTGAGGTAACCCTAGTGTTTCAAAATTTTCTTTGCCAGCTGGAACAAAATGATGAAGGAATCAGTCTTTGCACAACTCGGCTGTCATCCAGGCATTAGTCTGAGCACCGTAAATAACAGGCAATACACAGTGTAAAAACTCTCCGGTCGGCTTTTTATACTTTCCAATCACAAACGGAGTCAGTTTATGATTGCCTGACGCGTTTCCACACACTAAGAGAGTTATTCTGTCTTTATTCTTTTTAAAACCCTTTGCGCTGGACTCCTCAGCTCCCGCCAGGGTTGAATTTGGCAAACACTGCCATAACAGTCCAGTCTCATCTGCGTTGTGAATTTGGGGTGAGGACAATTTATGGTCATCAATAAGTTTTTGAAATGTTGTTTTATACTCGTTTGCAGCAGCCTCATCAGCTGATTTTATTTCACCAGAAACGTCTAGTTTACGGATGCCTTGACGAATCTTGAANAATGTGTCACATTTTTGAGAGGCCTCGGCTTTTTATACTTTCCAATCACAAACGGAGTCAGTTTATGATTGCCTGAAGCGTTTCCACACACTAACAGAGTTATTCTGTCTTTATTCTTTTTAAAACCCTTTGCGCTGGACTCCTCAGCTCCCGCCAGGGTTGAATTTGGCAAACACCGCCATAACAGTCCAGTCTCATCTGCGTTGTGAATTTGGGGTGAGGACAATTTATGGTCATCAATAAGTTTTTGAAATGTTGTTTTATACTTGTTTGCAGCAGCCTCATCAGCTGATTTTATTTCACCAGAAACGTCTAGTTTACGGATGCCTTGACGAATCTTGAAATTATGAATGTAAGAATTTCATCTGCAGGCAAATCTAATTCCTTATGAAAAAATTTGGCCTTTTCAATTATTATAGGCCCCGTTATTGTCTTTCCCTCTGCTCTGCTCTCTTAGCACTGAACCAGTTATACAAAACTTCGTCTAGAGTTTCTAATTTAGGTTTTTTTATAGTTTGTCTAATCTAATGGCTAGACTTTTAACAGAAGCAAATTGTGACACACATTTTTCGAACTGTTGTTTTTGTTTTTTAATATCATATATAGTTGAAGATGCGGTATTAAATTCACTCATAATTATTATTTATTATATTCGTTTACCCCTCTTTGGGGTACGATGAAACAGTCATTTCTTTGAGTGTTGCTCCTTCCTTTGCACCCAGTACTTCTTCATTCTTTCAGATCTTCTTCTCTCCTCATCTGAGATGATGGGTTTCGACCTTATTTTAGATTTTTCTTGGAACCTTATCCCTTCGTCTTTAAATTTTATCTGTACTGTTCTATCAAGTAATGACTTTTCTGTAATTTTAATTCTCTTAGGTTTTTTTCAATTTCTGTGAACCAATTAGGCTTCGTTTTGCGGTTACGGAAGAAATCAAAAATTTGTTTAGTTAATCTATTAGAATTCATTCTGAGAAGATGTCCGTAAAACTTTAGTCTCCTTTTGCGCATAGTATCTGAGAGTTTTTCAATTTTCTTGTATAGCGTTTCATTCTTGACGTATACTATATTATTGTCCTGAAATTTTGTTCCTATGATCTTTCTTAAAAATTTTCTTTCTTTTATTTCTAATTGTTCCAACTGACCTATGCGATTCAAGGTTAGAGTTTCTGCTGCATACATATATAACTCATAATATTGTTTCGGTTCTCATCTTTTTCCAATCTTCTTATGATTTCCATTTTTTGGTGGATTGTCAACGTCACATGTTTGCATTTTGCTGTTTTAGGAGCACTTTTGTTCGGTTTACAAAACATATTCACTGTACATACAAAATTTTCACTGTGCTGTAGTCTATTTGACAGTCATACAAATAGCTAAACTTTGATACAGTACAATGGATTTAGTAAATAACTGTAAAAGAAAACCGCACAGTATTGATGCAAATGTAAGTACAGTACATACATACATAATGTAACTCAAGGTATACGTAAACGAAGATTCGTAGTGTTACTAGCACAAAGTCAAGATGGCTGATCCCGCGGAAACAAATTGTGACTGGCGAGAGACAGAATGGTTCCGATATCTTCCGAACGCATCCGATTGGAGTTCCGGATTATCACGGTCTTACTGTATATATTTATTTCATGGGGACCCTCAGTATTCCTGATTGCTCTCATGCTTTTGGAAGCCAACAAGTAGACTGCAATTTTGCAGTGCATACAACAGCAGCACTTTGCATGTGTCACTTAGATAATTTTTTTTTACCATCACTTGTCTATTTGGCACACTGATTGAAGAATAAAAATAAATATTGCACATTACATCTGTTTGAACCATTTATTTCACCACTCTGAAATTGCCAAAGACTGCAGATTTTGCAAGGATCATTTATGATAAATTGATACATATGCGAAACAAAAAGTTGAAAGTATAACTTGAACTGCGTGCATTGTGTGTCCCTTGTACAACCAAAAGATCATAAACAAATAAAATATAAGTTTCAACAAAGAAATGCATTGACACCTTGGCACAAACAGAGAGAAGCAACACACAGATACTTCCTTCCAATGACGCACGTGCTAGGTGACAGAGAGAGAGGCGCTCGTCAGCACGTGAGGCTTACTTCACCTGATCGACGCACGCCGAAGTTTGACGTAAATCGGGTTGCCATTGACGTAGGTAATTCCTCCAGGGGACGGGGATATAGTCCAGCAGGGTAGTGGAGCAGTCAGTCAATGCGAGGACTCAAGAGACGCGGGGCCATCGCCAGGGGTCGGCCCAGTTGGACGTAAGCACCAGAGACACATCGCAGAACGATGAAGCCAGCACACAGTAGCAGCTCAGTTAAGTAACCGCGCTTCCAAATCCGACCACTTTTCCCCGACGTTTATAAACTAAAACTCTGACCTGTAGGCCTCCGACGGGTAAGGGAAGGGTGCAGGAAACTGAACCCAAGAGGGCAGTGTACCATTCCTATATAATGAGTGACGTAATGATGCAATAAATAACTGTTTTAGCTAACCGAATCCGAAGTCAAAGTGTTTATTAGCCGCCTGATTTCACCCCTGAGTATGTGTCAGTTCGCTACGCAATAAGGTTGACCAAGCGATCTAGCGCTCCATCATCCTGTAGATCACATACAGAGTGGAGAGCAGACTGTGACGTGTTAAGTCTTTTAACAAATAATTATTTAGAAACCAAATGGCTGTCATATAAATTGAGATAAGTCGTTAAAACTTTTGAGTCTTTCATGACCCAAAATTAACGCCTTTTGTCAGAATCGAAGAGATTTACAATTACAATTTCTTTCTTTTTAATTAATCTTAAGTTAAAACATCATCAAAGTAAATTGACTTCACTGCTTAAAATTATAATTAGGGTTACTCCAAACAGAAGGTAAATTGCTTAATTAAAATTCAATTACATGAATTACTTGAAATACCATTAATCTGATTTTGCATGATATTATGAAAAAAGTACTATCAAAATAAGTTTCAATTTCACTCTTAATACTGTTAAATATTATAGTAAATGTTCCACTTCTCTATGAAAAAAAAAAATGTCAATTTAGGAGACAGACTTAGCTGAATGACTGCATCGTTGAATCCACAGGAACTTTTTAGAGTTATCTCCCGGCCAAACCACAGCATGAAGGGAATTTTAACTTAATCTTGACTATGTTGCCACCAAAAAGAAAAGGGGCCGGCAACGTGCAGTAAAGGTCAGCTCAAGCCGTACTGAAAGAATTTAGGCGATATGTGCAGGAAAGTTAGGCTGACACCCTCACAAAAAAAAANGGTCAGCTCAAGCCGTACTGAAAGAATTTAGGCGATATGTGCAGGAAAGTTAGGCTGACACCCTCACAAAAAAAAAATTAGATTAATGAATATATATAACTGGTGCATGAGAAGAAAAAAACTATAAAGCGAAAGCTGGTACTCACCCCAGAGAGGAGAAACAGAAAAATATCCAATTGGTGAACTACATTTTAAACCACCAAAAGAGAACACCACCAGCAAGTTTTATACCCTGGGTTGTTCCATACATTTGTGCAATCAAGAATCCCTTTAGTGATAGTACAGTATTGAAGTGGTTTTTATGTAGGTGAAATAACCTGTAACGAAAAAGGATGTAAAACTTTCTTTTATTTTTCCATGTATGTTACATGTTTTTATTCCACAGATGACACTTGTTTCAACATGTGGAAAGTGCGGTACACTAATGTTATGGCTAGCGAGAACACAAAAAAGTAGTAATTTAAAATTAGTATATTAAAGTTGTACTTAACAAGGATAAAAAAGGTGGTGTATTAAATTGCTATGGCAAAAGCACTATAATTATACGAGTATTGATGTTCATTTAACTGTGATTAATTGTAGGTTGACTATATGACAATGTTTATGTGCTACGGTTTCTATGTTCGCTAGAGGAATACAAAACTGTCCACTAAAGTAATTATACATGGAATGTATTACATAAAT
Organism: Clitarchus hookeri; assembly: GCA_002778355.1. NCBI lineage: Eukaryota > Metazoa > Arthropoda > Insecta > Phasmatodea > Phasmatidae > Clitarchus > Clitarchus hookeri. Next base: position 324,764 of record NQII01000928.1, on the reverse strand, counting down.
TTTTTTTATTTCTTGGACGAGGCTACAGAACAACTTGGTTTTCTAATAGGCTTAATTGTGGCACTGAGCTGTGATCTAGCAGTTTAGCCAGCTGTATATGTGTAACTGCCATCAGCCTTTCCCTCACTGCTCTGTCTGCTTACTTGGCAAGAACAGGTTGGGATGGATCGAGCATCTTCTTTGCTGCAGTAACTCCTGCCCACCACTGTTACTCGTGGGTCCAGTGGCCATATACCAGATGTAGAGCTGGCTTTTGTCTGCCTTCTTCTTTGGTTGTGGTGCCACTTATTTCCTCTTGTGTGGTAGAGTTGGGATTTAACTGTTCACTCGGAGTGTGTCACCAAACAACTTGGAGAGGTGCTTGTATGCCCTGGCTCCTGGGCTTGCAGCCGGGGTAAGATAAGTTGTGTGAAGGGTAACTATTCTCATAGACTGTTGTATCTTGTATGTTGCCTGCTGTGCTGATGCATGGATTAGGAACATGATTTGTTTCTGTATTCTTTGATNTACTGTTGTATCTTGTATGTTGCCTGCTGTGCTGATGCATGGATTAGGAACATGATTTGTTTCTGTATTCTTTGATGGGGACAAACTACATCTTGGCACATGCCCTGTCCTGGTGGGGTCCCTTGTCTAGCCACCTGTCTTGAGTCACAAAAGACTTGTCAGTATGGCATGAGACATACAGTAATTTTCTAACAGGCTGATTTGTGGCTTGTTTGATGTGGTGTTATGGCTTCGACAAAAATGCACTGTGTTTACAGGATGTCCACTCATAAGGAAAAGTCAGGGCATTTCATGTGACAAGGAAAGGTCAGGGAAAATATAAATAATTGCTACTCTGCAAAAGTTGTTAGTTGTGTGAATACAGGACAATGTAATTTGACCAAATGTGTTTTAAAATTTCAATTTTTAAGTTTGTGAACTGGCAACAATAAATTTTTCCCAAGTAATAGAGGGCCTATACAAAATAAACTATTTGTGTTTGTGTAATGGTCACTCATGTGAAGTCAATAGCTTGTATCACAAGAAATATCGATGGCCTGAATAAAATGTAGGCCCTTCTTGGTTGGTCTGTTGCAGTGTAATTTTATTCAACTTCACTGATGGTATATTTGTTCTGTCAGCGGTGGAAAAATATGGCTTCGTTCGGTCCTGAAAATAGGTCAGGGGAAATGGTAAGATTCTGCCTGTAAAACAGGAAAAAGTCAGAGAATTGCAAAATGGAATTTCAGTGGACATCCTATAATATAACAATGCATAATATACATGCATTATGCGGAGACTTTTCATACTGACAGGGTTGGCCACTTGAGATGGTTAAACCTACCATGTAAAAGTGAGCAACTTGCCCAGTCAAGGGCTATGGGCATCAACTGAGCTAAATAGTGTACACACTCCATGGAGGTTTTGCCAGATCACAAATTGCACTACAGGAGCCTGTGTACTGTGACAGGACTACAAGGNGTACACACTCCATGGAGGTTTTGCCAGATCACAAATTGCACTACAGGAGCCTGTGTACTGTGACAGGACTACAAGGGTTTGAGGGTGGACCATCTTCTCCCTTGGCCGCCAGGGATCCCTGCTGTTGCCAGTATGCTCCAGCTGGACATTACAGTATGGCACGGTAACCACCTCTTGAGACAGAAATAGTAAAAAAAAGCACATAAAATATTTATGAAATAAAATTACATTTACTAAGTTGGTTCANGTACACACTCCATGGAGGTTTTGCCAGATCACAAATTGCACTACAGGAGCCTGTGTACTGTGACAGGACTACAAGGTCTTCTCCCTTGGCCGCCAGGGATCCCTGCTGTTGCCAGTATGCTCCAGCTGGACATTACAGTATGGTACGGTAACCACAGTAAGCTGCTCTTGAGACAGAAATAGTAAAAAAAAGCACATAAAATATTTATGAAATAAAATTACATTTACTAAGTTGGTTCANCCTCTTGAGACAGAAATAGTAAAAAAAAGCACATAAAATATTTATGAAATAAAATTACATTTACTAAGTTGGTTCACTGAAAAGCAAACTGATAATCCTGTTAGCATTTAGGTTGATCCATAGTGTATTCATGAGAAGAAAATAATGTAGCCAGTTGTGTCACCATGCTTTTGATACTGTGGCAACTGCTGAAGGAGTGGTAGTTGCTGTTCTCTTTGTACTGTTCTATTGCTTACTCATTGCTTTGCGCATGTGTTTTTGGCTTAGTTGCATTGCTTTTATCTCTACATTTTTCTGCCTTAATTCTGAGTTATTTAGTGTGCTAATGTAGCACTTTGATGGTGATGCTAGCCTGTAAGTTTCTGACCGATTTAAATTTGTGTTGTAAGAAAATCTTTGTAATATATTTTNTTTGATGGTGATGCTAGCCTGTAAGTTTCTGACCGATTTAAATTTGTGTTGTAAGAAAATCTTTGTAATATATTTTCTTTCTTGTTTAGCTGAATGGTATTAATGATTTAATTAAGTTTANATTACTTGTTTAGCTGAATGGTATTAATGATTTAATTAAGTTTGTTACAGTGTACATTTTCAGATGATGGACACAAAGTAATGTTTAGCTTTATTTATGTTGAATGGTATCAGTGTTAATAGTAAGGATTCTTATTAACCCCAAAAACTAACTCTGTCTTACGGGCAGTGAATAATTAACATCTGTCATATGAGGTACGTGGATTGTTATAAATATTTTGCAAATAAAATGGGAAACTGTATTTAGATTTGTCAGTGTTGGAGAAGAATAACAGTACTTGATGGAAAAGTGATAATGGATAAAACATAGTAATATTTTTTTCAAAGTTCTCACATTTGGGCAGGGTCAACATGAACTAGATTGAGAGAAGTTTTTCATTCCACCCAGCATGGGTAATGGATGAAGTGAGGTATGAGTCAGTATGTAGCAGTGGCAAAGTGAACTCTGGAAGAAAAGGAGGTACCTCAAAAAAAAATCCCCTTGCCATGGCAGTGTCCAAAGCACTTTAGACAAGAATCCCCACCCGAAATATTCCTGCCTGCCGGTCCCGAAGTTAGAACTGGAGACACCAGAAGTGAGGGATGATGCAGTGTCACTAAACTAACCATGGGTGCAATTATTTGAGTACAAGTTAAAAATATATATTTATTGTACATATTTGTACCACTAACATTAATATAGTCTGATTCTAAACATTTATGTTATCGTAACAGCATTAGCAATTTGAAAACATAGTACAAGGTACTAGATAAAGAAATAAAGTTAAATGAAAAAGATTTTCCTGCCTCACTTTAAGATAATCAGTATGAAGTATCAAAATGCAAAGATAGTTTTCTACACCCACAACAAATTTTCTATAAAAGAAAAGAAGATAAGAACAGGAAGAGTTTGCTTAGTAGTGTATATAGCCAAACATTGTGCAAGTAATCTTTTTACAGTCACTGTATGTTATTTGCCTTTTTTAAAACTAAAGTATATTGCTTCTTATCTGCTTTCTTATTTTACATCTGGGATTATAGGTACTAATGTACAGCAGGGTCTTACTAAAACAACCCCTTATTGTTTCTAAAAATAAGGTCGTTATGACAAATCGGTTGCTATAGATATTTTGGGGGGTTTTGGACCGATTTTGACTCACCCCTACCCCTGTACATTAAAATTTAAAAATTTTTTGCATGAAGTATGTGTTGGTTGGTCTTTAGCATGAAAAGAACACATGTTAAACTAAGGGGATTCACTATTGAAAATACTTAATTAATCATATTGTGCATTTGAAACTATTTCACCCTGTTTTCAAATTATAAAAAAATTACATAAAAACAATTAAAAGTATATATGGTTAGTTTTTTTTTTTAAATATATATGTAATGTAAAAATTTGATATAACTCAGAATCTAATAAGTGGATTTTCATGAACTAGGTGCAGTTTTGCAGAGGATGAGATCATCTAAATATTTAGGTAGATTTATGATTGTAACTTGAAATTCGGATGTAATACAGATAAATAAATTTAGTTTAAATAAAATAAGTTTGCATTACATAAAAAAATTCTAATTTCTGTTTTTAGTCAAATTTGATGCATAAATCTGCCAAAATATTTAGTACAAATGCTTAAGAATGCATGGTAAAAGTTGTATCATTGTACCATAAGTAGTTCCTGAAGTTATGTCAATTTGAAAATTTAAAATCACAAAAAGACTTATTTGCAGGCGTTGAAGTTTACCTTGTCTATTTTACAAAATATAGTTTTTTATAGGCCAACAAAATAATGTTGCAAAACTGTTTTCATCAGTACTGTGGTAATGTAGTGTATGTCAGGCAAATAGACAATTAATTGTATAAACCTGTAAAAACATTGTTTTGTTGGCCTATAACTCAATATTTTGCAAATTCAACAAGTCACAGGCAATTCCTGCAAATCAGTTTTTTTGAGTTTTTCAATTTTCAAATTGTTACAACTGAGTAATTACTTATGGTACAGAGATATAATTTTTACCATGCATTATTTAGTATTTGAACTAAAAATTTAGGTATGTAATTTCACTAGAAACAGAAATTGAATTTTTAAAATATATAATACAGTTTTTTACATCTAAACTAAATTGATACATCTAAACTACATTTATTCATATGTCCTGCATTTAAATTTATAGTTAAAATTATAAATCTACCTAAATATTTATAGGACTTCAAAACGGCACTTCGTACATGAAAATCCACGTATTAGATTTTCTGTTGTATCCAATTTTGTATATTACATAGATAGTACAAAAACCTGACAATATGTATATGCTTAGTTTTTTTCCCACATATATTGTGCCTTTTTTATGATTTTAAAACATGTTAAAATAGTTTGAAATGTCAATATAATAAATATAAAAGTCAGCATTTTCAGTGTTATGTGTAAAACATTTATAATTTTTGCTATTTCTATCTTATTTCTGTAGCAATACTATTGCCACTGTAGTTGAGATGTTATTACCTAAGATTGATCATAGCAAAATGTAGTGTTTAAAACATAGTGAACAAATTTCATAATACATACATCTCAGCTGTAATGAAAAGCAAGCTCTGAGGTTATATTGGACATAGATCACAATTAATGCTGGCACACCAATTTTTTTTGGTACAAATTTTGATAACCAATTTTTATAAAAACCGACCTAACATGTTTCTTTGTTTATGCATAATTTTGNTTTTTTGGTACAAATTTTGATAACCAATTTTTATAAAAACCGACCTAACATGTTTCTTTGTTTATGCATAATTTTGAAACAAGTGCATAGGTCCCAGTAGAATTTTGAAATATCAGCAGATGCAGATACACAAATAATTACAATTATTTAAAAAAAGGAATTAATTCTTGGGCAGGGAACAAGACAATACATAACATGTTAAAACAGGCAAACACAGCAACACAAGGTTTTAGTTATAACCGAAACTAAATTTGGACTGGCAACCGAAACCACAATTTTGAAAAAGAATGTTAACATTACTGCTTCCCCAAAACCTACACAGCTACACCACACCAAACACTATAACATTAAAAATAACCCATCTAACACACAAACTGTGCCCATTACTAACTGTTTTAATTGCTCTAACGCTCGGCGGCTCAGGCGATGAAGACAANATCTAACACACAAACTGTGCCCATTACTAACTGTTTTAATTGCTCTAACGCTCGGCGGCTCAGGCGATGAAGACAAATTAAGAGCGCCCTATCACGGCTTCACGTCCATTGAACGACAAGTGCGGCAATCTAATTCATCGTAAAAATCTTNAAATTAAGAGCGCCCTATCACGGCTTCACGTCCATTGAACGACAAGTGCGGCAATCTAATTCATCGTAAAAATCTTCATGGTCAGGTAACGTCAGGACATAAAATAGAGGGAGCGCCAGCTGTGCAACAACTTAAATAAACTACCTGAATCGTATAAAAAATTATGACTCGTGAGCTGAGGGTAAATCAAGGTATTGCCGAACAGGGGAGGAAAGAGGAGGGGATCCAAGCTGAGCAAAGCATATACCACCACGTGGAGTTGAAGTTAAAGAAAACATCTTGCACAATGGGAACTAACTTCGCAATAGCTACAAATGATAGTGCATGGCGTATCTCAGATGTTGTAAAATTAGTTGCTATATTTTGCAGTGATTTAAGTTAAACTTGTGTAATGGAGTATTATAGTCTATAAAATTATGTAAAGTATCCTGATTGTGAAACATATTACTTGGTTTTTTTCATTGTGGATTAGAAGTGCTCAAAGTTACTAATTTTGGCAATTCTTAAGCCTATGAAAATGGAAATATGGTCCTGCAGAAGCATTTTGAGTGGCAGGTGTGTGCTATAGCATATGCAACTATTTCCAAATCAAATTAAAATTAAGTAGGTTCAAATTTATTTAATGTCTCTAATTTGGGAACGTCTTGAAATGTTACTAAAATTTGATACCATAAAAAAACCTGGTTAGCGTTATATTACACACACACACATTTTGTGGTAACTTACTATCACAAAAAACATTTAAAAAATATTTTTTAAAATTTTTAAAACCGCATACAAATTGTGTGGACAACGCATGTGATCCACCCGTCTTCACTGGTGTAAGACTGAATTAGAGAGTTGCATTTTTGTTTTAATGTTGAACTGCTTCCAAGGAAAGGATGTGCAATGCAGTCAAAATTGTTGTGAGGCTGGTGGAAACATTCACCTCAGCATTGAACCCAGTAATTAGTTTTTCTTTGTCTATGATTGTGTATAGTGTTGGTAATGTAATAATTGCTTAGTATATGTTTTTGCAGGTGTCTATGGAGACGTACAACGTGTGAAGATCATGTACAATAAAAAGGATAGTGCACTCATTCAGATGTCTGAACCACACCAGGCTCATCTTGGTAAGCATGTCAGCAGTATACATTTGTGGCTACAGCTGAAATGATCAATGTTGTAGTTTGACTGTTTGACTGTAGCTAATAAAGTAGGGATANTATACATTTGTGGCTACAGCTGAAATGATCAATGTTGTAGTTTGACTGTTTGACTGTAGCTAATAAAGTAGGGATATAGGTTTTTGGACTGCTCTTTTAGGAGCAGTAGAGTTTGTGGAATAGATGCACTCTGATAATAATTTAAGTTTTCACGTATTACATAATATACAAAAATATGTTTATTGATTTTCGGTTTATATTTTGCTTTATTAAGATTTTCCAAGGTGGTTTTCTTTCTCTCTGTATCTATTTCAAAGTAATTTTAGCTTGAGTGGTTAGCACTCATCCCAGTCTTGTTTTTTCCACCAGATGGGACTATGAAAAACCAAAACCCATGCGTCATGTGTCCACTGNAGCACTCATCCCAGTCTTGTTTTTTCCACCAGATGGGACTATGAAAAACCAAAACCCATGCGTCATGTGTCCACTGACCAAACCCCCAACGTATTAAAAAGCATTTTAATCATATAAATAGTTGAAGTTGTTTCTTAAGTCTTGAAAATATTTTATCAGTAATTATTAAAATATGATCTTTTCAACCCAGTGATAAAAATATATAACTGTCATGGAATCAAGTTCATTCATCATCATTAAAGCAGTCAAGGCCAATTGTAATGGTATTTGAGAACTTTCTTCTAAAAGTTCCGTGATAAAAATAATATGTAGTTTTGTTTGAAGTAATAATTAACATTCACCTCTTTCATGGCAGGTGCATAATTTTATTGTACACTCTGATGCCTTTCTGTTCTTCTCTCATAATTTACCACTTTTGTTTAAATTCATTCAGTTGTGATTGTTTTTGGTTGTAAGCAAGATTTCTTAAGTTTTTCAAATAAGTTAAATTCTTATAAAGGCATGTAGCTGTCAAGAAAAACACAAATGTATTTTTCTAACATATTTGATAGCTTATTTTACCTCTGTTCTACAAAGGCTGCTATAAAAGTATATCAATATAAGATTCTCAGTGGTCCATTGAGACTTCACCTTACCAAGAAGTCAAGCTGCTTCCATCACTTAATGCTGTAGTAGTTGACCTATAAACATCAAGATACTGTGTAGTAGTCTAATATTAACAAAATTACCCTGATAATGGTGACTCCCTCGAAGTAAATGCCATTTTTGAGGAACCATAAAAAGTTGGTTAAAAAATAAACAAATTTGAAGGAAACGGGTAAAAAAAATTAATTTTTTGAATTTATTTTGGTTGTAAATAATTGTGATTTTCTTCACCACTACTATACTATTTCAAAGAGGGAAATATCTAAAAATAAACACCCACTCTCATGCTGTTCGCTTTCACACGCCTTCAGGCTGGCCTGCCGTAACTAGTGATGTGCAGAAAAGATTGAGGTGGACGAATCAATTCATTTGGATCAGTTCAAGGAAATTACTCATTCAAAAGCATTGTTCATTTCGTTGTTTTTGTTCTTGCGTACTGCAGTTCTTTAGAGTCATGACTCACTTTCCCTTTCGAGTACTCTTTTTCTCTGCTGCTGTTTGTTAGTTCTTTCCTTAGTTACATAGTTTTATCTGTTCTTTTAGTTAAAACAATNGTGCAGAAAAGATTGAGGTGGACGAATCAATTCATTTGGATCAGTTCAAGGAAATTACTCATTCAAAAGCATTGTTAATTTCGTTGTTTTTGTTCTTGCGTACTGCAGTTCTTTAGAGTCATGACTCTAGAGTGCTCTTTTTCTCTGCTGCTGTTTGTTAGTTCTTTCCTTAGTTACGTAGTTTTATCTGTTCTTTTAGTTAAAACAATTGATAAAGGTCTTTTTATTTTATTTTCCTGGAATATTTTGTGTGCTGGTATGTGAACTATGAAGTCCTAAACTACTACTTGGCATTGCTGGGTGTCCAGGTGAAAAATGAGGCACGTGCAGGTGGTATCTATTATGAAGAGATGATGCTTGTTGTGTCCTCTCCACCTTTGTCATTATTTCGGCTCTTATACTAATTAAATAATCTATTTCTTTCATAGCAAACAAATAGTATGATTTTGTTCGTTCAATGATAAGTTCATTTTGAATTAATTGTTCATGAATGACCCATCACTAGCTCTAACGCATCAGGTTTCAGTAGCCCAGAGACCCCAATATAATAAAAACACTAGGCTGAACTGCTGAAAGGAGGGATAAAGATGATCTTTCTTTGTCACTGCTGTGTGAAAATAGATTAATTTCAAGTTTATATCCCGGTACAGTTTTATCATAAGGTGAAGGTTATTAGGGCAAAAGGCGAGGTACAAACTTTGTGCAGTTATACAAAAAAAAAAGCTTTTGTGACTCAAGTTGGTGTGTTCCCACAATGCCATCACCGACATCACTTTTTTTTTTTTTTTTTTCGCTTACGGTGTAAAGCAATAAATTATGTACTGATGAGCAGATACTCGACAGATCTGTTTCTGTATGGCCTTCATTAATTAAACATTCAAAATCACATCCTTGCACTTTCAATGACTCAGTATTTATGCATTACAGTACACACCCGTTTATTCGTGCTTCGCTTAACTGGTTTTCAGCTTATCCATGCAGCATTTTGGCTTTTATCAAAGTCTACTGTAACTTCTGCGGTAAGGCGATGCTGTATTGTGAGTCGTTTCACATACAGCGGTACTATATACGTCTATCGCTGTGCTGCGTGAGCTGATCTTTATCTCTTTAAACTTTCAGTCGGTCACAGAGACCTGCGTGAATCATCCATTTCCACCTGTTGAAGCGTGTATCTGATCGCACTCATCTCAGTTACCACCCCAACATCCCATCTTGCAAGTTTATATTGATCGCTCAGGCACGGTTGTTGTTCACTGGTTGTAGGGTTGTTTTTGCAACGTCAACAAAGCATAAAAGGAAAGTTTTAACTATTGTGGAAAAGTTAGAAATAATAATAACAATTTGGGCATGGTGTGTTATACACGAAAACATCANACAATTTGGGCATGGTGTGTTATACACGAAAACATCAATTTCGGTGCCAAACAAAAAAAATTTCAGACTTTTTCAAGAAAGGCACAGTTTAACTTTTCTTACATTTTTTCATATTGAGTGTTTAAAGGTTTCCAAAAACTTGACAGTTCAGAATTTGTAAACTTTTGTGTGGGTGCACGTGTAAGTCAGTAAAATATACTCCTAGTAAATATAGATGTATAGAAATCTAAGAAGTTTCAACCCAGCCTATNGCACGTGTAAGTCAGTAAAATATACTCCTAGTAAATATAGATGTATAGAAATCTAAGAAGTTTCAACCCAGCCTATTGAGACTAAATGAGGAAGCATTTATTGATAGAGGCAAGTGTTTACGTTTTTGTAAAATTCATTATGGTTGTCACAAACTTTGAAATGTCTTAGTGTATGCACTATTCCAATTTAGTGCCAACTGTTGGAAGTGCCATGACCGGCAGCCAACTTGAATTGTGGTGCCATCTATGAAGGAAAACGGTTACAGTTACTCTGTTTTGCTGGATGTCATTCAGCTGGAATGTGTTGCAAAGGATATTGTGTAGAAACATGTTATGGTCCTCTGGGCTGGATATGTGTTATTCAAGCAACTTAACAGTTTAATTGATAAATACTGTTTCATGTTTATAATTTTCGTGAATCGTGGTGAACGACCGCTTTTTTGAGGTTAGCCGTGCGGTGTACCAACCATAACCGTAATTGTTTTTGTTTTCACCGTGCCAGCATTTTTTGAATTGTGGCATGAAATTGTTAAAATGTCTCAACACCAATTGAAGACACGTTTATGTCTCGTGAAGTGCCGCATAAACAGACTTCCGGCCTTGGCCGATGAAGTTGACAACATTATCCAAGAAGTAGGAAGAGAAAAGCAATGTCATCTCATCAGAGCCTCATCCAATGTAAAGGTATCAAAATTGCAATTGCCTACTTTTAAGGGGTTGTTTACAGACTGGGCTATCTTTTATGATTTGTTCACCTTGCTGGTGCATAAAAACAAGGCTCTCGCTGTGGTGGAGAAGCATCAGTATCTCCTTACGTCAGTTTCAGGTGAGCCATATAACCTTATTTAAGCACTCCCACTGTCTGAGGATAATTATAACCTAGCTTGGCAAACATTAACTGAAAGTTACCAGAATGTTGGAGCAATAGCCACGATGCATTGGGAAAATATAATGCAATTCCCTCGCTTAGCTGCTGTCTCTCCTGACAAATTGCAAAATATAGTAGATATACTTAAGGAGAACTTGGGTGCCTTGAGAATTCTAAAACTGCCAGTGACTGAATGGATTTATGCTGTTAAACCTTATGTTACCAAAGCTTGATCCAGATACAAGAGCCCAGTTTGAAGTAGCTTATAAGACCATTCAGATGCCCACATTTGTTCAGTTTCTCAAATTTTTGGAATTACATTGTAAGGCATTGATGATGGCTAACTATTCATCATCAGAGTCCACTTTTGCACGATCAACAACCAAGAAATTTGTAACTTCAGGTACAAACATCAAAGCTATACTCTTGGCAACTGCAGATCAAGATATTTGCATGACCTGTGAGGGTATGCACCGAATTCACAAGTGTCCTATGTTAAATGGTTAGTCAGTTAATAAGAGGATAGTTGGTGCGACTAAAAATGTTGTGTTTCAAATGTTTGTAAAGCCACAGGGTGAAGGATTGCAAGTCTGTATGTATTGTATTAGGAGACACAATTCCCTCCTTCGCACTACTGTCTCCCCACATCAAGTGGAGCAAACTCCAGATATTTCTACCCAACAAGAAGCAGTCGCTTCCATTCCCAATGAGGATACTGCAGCTGTAGTCTCACTTACCTCTTCCACTGATGTGTCGGCAACTGTCGTCTTAGGTACAGCAGTCATTAGAGTACAAGATGCACGAGACAAGATGCAGAAGGTTCGAGTGTTGCTTGACTCAGGATCCCAGAGCTCTTTCATATCTGAAGAGTGTGTCCGCAAGCTAGGTTTAAAATGCCAAAGGACTCGCGTTACTGTTGTGGGGCTGGCTCAGTCTATTGTTCTTGCTAACAATGGTTCTGTTACTTGTGTTCAGACATCTGCGACAAGTGAAGTGCCTCAATTAATCACCAATGCACTAGTTTTGAAGGATATAGCTTCCAAATTACCCAGCATCCCACTTTCTCACCACATGAGGGATTTGTATTGTTATTTGGAATTAGCTGACCCATCTTTTGATACTCCAGATACAATTGGTGGTCTTCTTTTGGGTGCAGATGTATACCCAGATGTGTTTGATGGTGGGTAGTACCAACCACCATGTGGGTTCCCCATTGCTGTTCACAGTATGTTTGATTGGTTGCTAACGGGTAAAGTTAGTCAGACGGCAGCTGCTGCCTCCAGTGGTGTTGTTTCGCTGTTTGTGCTATCTGAGGCTTCCCTGACAGACACCACTCGCAAGTTTTGGGAAAGCGAGGAAGTACCTTCTGCTCAACATTGTAGCCCAGAAGATATTGATTGTAGAGTCACTTTGTTGAAACCCATTTGCGAAATCCAGAGGCTAAATATGTTCCGAGACTACCTTTCAAGCAAAAAGGAACCATAGTTAAGAGAATCCTGCAGTTTTGCTGTCAAATGGTTGCATCAACTGGAATGCATATTGCATCGTCAGCCAGAAACCGAAAGGGAGTATTCCATTTTTTTNCTGTCAAATGGTTGCATCAACTGGAATGCATATTGCATCGTCAGCCAGAAACCGAAAGGGAGTATTCCATTTTTTTTTGTGCGAGTATGAAGAACTTTGACACATGCATCTGCTTGAGAATGGAGTTGGGACACACTCCTCGTTCTNATTTTTTTGTGCGAGTATGAAGAACTTTGACACATGCATCTGCTTGAGAATGGAGTTGGGACACACTCCTCGTTCTTACATCCCACATGTGTTGAAGGAATCTAGTTCAACAACAAAGTTAAGAGTAGTGTTTGGTGCTTCAGTGACTTTCACTTCTGGAAGGTCTCTTAATGTCGTTCTTCCGACAGGACATAAACTTGAGAATGACGTTGTGGACATTATTACACATTTCCATCTTCATCTTGTTGTAATGACCACAGATGCTTGTAAAATGTATCGACAGGTGCGTGTACAACCAGAGGATGCACCTTATGAAATAATTCTGTGGCGCGAGTCCTCTGATCAGCCAGTACGCAAATTCCAACTTGACACTGTCACTTACGGGGTATCAGCAGCTCCTTTCATGGCTATGAGAGCTTACAACAGCTTGCAGTTGAGGAAAGAGGCATGTACCCGAAGACAGCTAAGGTCGTGATGGAAGACGTATTTGTGGACGATATAGTGACAGGTGCAGCATCAGTTGCAGTAGCCCTCAAGTTGCAGCCGGAACTGATAAATCTCTTAAAGTAAGGGGGGTTTTTAATTAAGAAAATGGTCCAGTGATAGCTAAACTGTCTTAGAGAACCGCAGAGAGAGTCCACTGATTTGTCAAGAAAATTATGAAGTGATGAAGGTGCTTGGTCTCTAGTGGGAATCAAGGTTGGATGTGTTTTCATATAATATTCTATCAGCCAGCACAACAGTCAAGAAACGAGCTATTCTTTCAGATATTGCTAGGTTGTATGACCCACTAGGGTGGCTTATTCCAGTTGGCATTCAAGCTAAGATTTTCCTCCAAACACTCTGGCTGTTGGGTGTCTCATGGGATGAAGCTCCCTCCACCTCGAGATGTGCTGGAGGACTGGCAGATTTTCATCTGCCAACTGGGTGTTCTCAGCAAACTGTCCATACCTCGTCTTGTGTCAGCACCAGAATATCAACTTGATGGCTTTAGGGATGCATCCAATGTAGGTTAAGTAGCTGTTGTGTACCTACTTACTGCACATCAAGGTGTGGTGAAGAGACACCAGCTTCTGGCCAAATTCCATGTTGCGCCACCACTAAACACAGTCACACGTCCTCAACTTTAATTGCAAGCTGCACATATACTCCTTAAGTTACTTGAGTTGGTAATATCGACCCTTTCAGAACGTATCCACATTAGCTGTATTACTGCATGGTGTGATTCCACATTGGTCGTCGCGTGGATCAGGATTCCTCCTCATCATCTGAAAACTTTTGTGGCAAACAGAGTTGCTCGCATTCAAGAGAGCTAGATTACGGTCCAGTGGAGACATGTGCCTTCTGCTGACAATGCTTCCAGAGGACTCTCGCCCCAAGAGTTACTGACACATACACACTGGTCCCCTTCTTTCCTAGTCTTGCTGCTAAGATGATGTGCCTCAAGCATGTTCAACGAGCATGTGTCTGCTCGGAGATTGAATGTTTGTTTTCAGAGGGAGAATGCCCCCGTGGTACTGGTATTAGAACGTTGAATCCACTCTTGGATTCCAATGGCATCGTGGGTGTGGGTGGATGTATACAAAATTCACACCTAACTTACAAAGTAAAACCTGAAATCTTGCTACCCAAGAGGAATTTTGTGACAAATCTGATAATTTATTATCATCATCTCTTGCATCTCCATGCTGGTCCCAATGCCACACATCCAGCAATTCGTTGCGAGTACTGGATTGTGGCAGGGAAGGGATCTGCCAAGGCCAGGATCCACAGTTGTGTAAAATGCTACAGGTTCAGAGTCACATATACACAGCCATTGATGGGAAATCTTCCAAGTAGGGTTCAACAAGCGAGATCATTTCTAAACTTTGGTGTGTACTACAAGGGTCCGTTCCAAATCAAACAGTTGCGTGTTCGGAACAGTTACGTGTTGTAGGCTTACTTGAGCCTATTCGTTTGCTTAGCAACAAAGCAGTAAATTTAGAAGTTGTTTCTTCGTTGAACACCGCAGCTTTTCTTGATGCGTTATTCATATTTACTGTTAAGCGCGGGCTTTGTAAAACTTTTTTCTGACTGTGGAACAAACTTTACAGGCGCACGTCGTTATACTCTCTTCGCCCAGATTGAAGCAGTCCTTAACTCACGTCCACTGTGTGCCATTTCATCAGATCCAGATGACTTAGAAGCCCTGACACCAGCACACTTCCTCGTGGGCACCACCCTGACAGCACCTCTAGCTCCAGACCTCGCAGACATATTGGACCGGTGCCATTTGGTACAGTGTGCTGCTCAGCAATTCTGGCAGAGATTGCACAAGATGCAGATTGGTTGCCTTGTCCTTGTCAAGGAAGACCACTTGCCACTCCTGCAGTGGCAGCTTGGGCGTGTTTCAATTCTACATGAGGGCAAGGGTGGAGTTTGCAGGCTGGCCACCATTAAGCAGCAATATCGAGCAATGAAGCACTCCTTATCAAGTTGTATAGCCTACCCATTCCCTGAGAACCACATTTATCATTGTGGCATTGTACATATTATATAGTGTGCTCAAAAATGATATTTTTGATGGGCAGTACGTTTTGGTTTGTGTTGTTTAGTGTATGTACACTTGGATTTAAATTTAGCGCCAACTGTTGCGAGTGCCATGGCTGGTGGCCATCTTGACTTGTGGTGCCATCTATGAAGGAAAACAGTTACTTACTGTTGCTCCATTTTGCTGGACGTCATGCAGCTGGAATGCGTTACAAAGAATATTGTATGGAAACGTGATACATGCGCAACTGAGTAACACTTGCTTACACAGCATGGAACCGAATGACTTGAAAACACGCTGGTGGGTAGCCAATGGTTTATTTTGGTTATAAGTTGGGATGTGTGCATGTTCACCGCAACATGCTGTGTTTCACCTGACTAAACCGCTACCAGCGCAATCACTTGCATGTGTAAAATGTTAATTAGTTTGCAGCATTTGACCACGTGGGTTATGTTGTAGTGTTTAACATGCCACGTTTTTAAGGGTTGGGCTCAGTCTAGCTGGCACATACGAGTTGCAGAGGTTTTGTAGTAAACACATGATGAAAAACGGTTGATTATTTTGTAGCAATGTCTACTCACGAAAAGCATTTAGGAAACGTTTTATGCCCAAAGAAAAGTTTCATAATGATTTATGCGAGTGTTTCTTGCTGGAGCATGCACACACGCATATGCTGGATATGGACTGAGCCAATCTCACAGCAAGTTGTAAGAAAAAGAAAAATTAATATGGAACAGAACTAATTTTGTTAAGAATAGTGATGCATCATTGCATGTCATCAAGGTATCTGAAATTATATTTGCATGCTATCATCTCTGAAACCCTGAAATGCACATTCAGCACAACGAAATAATAAAATTATTTTCAGCACATAGCATGTATTCTAGTTGCAAGAGCTGATAAAAAATTATTTTTAATTTCTATCTGAATAATAGTTCAAAAATTAGTGAAACAAAAGAAAATATGAAAATTAAACCTGAGTTGAATGTTAGAATTTCAAACTAAATCCAAACTTGGATGTAAAGTTTGGTTTGGTTTGAATTGGAACTGTGTATATGAAGTTCAGTTGGAGTTGAGTTAAAGAAATTTTCCATAGGTCGTATAAGAAGTTTTCAAAAAAACTATAATTTAAGTACTGGGAACTCAACCAACATTGTTACTAATAAATGATTTGCATAAGATACAACAATTATTTTCACATAACAATCTGAATTACTTATCTTTGGACTACATATGTTGTTAACATAACCTTTTATGTTATGTGGTTATGGACATGTTAAAAATGTAGCAAAAATGCAGAAAGTGTTTTTAAAAAAGAGGACATTTGTGCAGTATGTGCATTTTGTGGACCAGTCAAGTGTTAAAAAGGGGTTCTACTGTAATTTGTTTGAAAATTTCACTAAATTGCTAAATAAATGTGTAATATTGACACAAAATGTCCATTATGGGGTCAAGCTGTTGATTGCTCTATTAGGTGCATAATTTATTTTTTTGCGGTATTAAATTACATATTTTACTAATCCTGGGAGTAAAGATACAAGAATTTTGAATGAGAAGTTAAAATGGCATGTTTTGTCTCACCAGCTACCAGAAATCCCTCGTTTACTTTTCTTGTTGATTTAAAATAAATGTCACAGTTTCTGTTATAGCAGCAAAGTTTACAACATAAGGATTTTATTGTTTCTGCGACATTCAAACTTTTTAGTGTGTAGATATTGTAGTACTGAAATGAAAATTACCAAAAAAAATGCATCATCTTTAAATGCACTAGCAGAATAAATATTTTACAGAAAAACGAAACAAATTACATTTTTTTTGCGTGAAAATTCAATGTTTGGTGGCATCTTGCAAAAAAATCTAAGGATATTTCAGCTAAATATTAGTTTATATTAATAAATTGACGTCTTCTGAATAAAGTAATGTTACAGAAGCATACCTGCAACCTCCCTTGTTCCCTAACAATACAAAAACTGTAACATTGGACACCGCATACTTTTTGTGCTATATTTACAAACCAAACTGAAGCTTCCAACACTACTTTCCAGAACCCAGGTTACCGAAACACCAGTTTCATCCGACTCCGATTTCATCGGACTCCGATTTCATCCAACCCCGATTTCATCAGACTCAGATTTCATCTGATGGTATAAATACTCTGAAGGTCATGTCTGATGAACCCAGTAAATTAGCGGTTAAGTGGTTAAGTGTGGGGGAGGGAAAGGAAGGCTGGAAGTGAGGAAGCGAGAACGTATCTGGCTCTCAAGTGTGCTGGACTGGCGGAAAGGTGGAGGCCACAGTGGGAGGAATTCTTGTTGGGGTTTCACAGTCCAAATTTGTATATGTGTATCTCACACTACTGATGGCATGTCCAAAAAAATTAAGCGTAAAAAATAAGTCGTCAACAAACGGTAATCAAAACCCAAGAGAAATCCATGTCTTACTAACACAAGCAAAGTGAGAAAGAAAGGGGGGGAGAGCACAATGGCAGGACAAACACTGGGTGTAGTTGCATCATTTAGTTTCTTGGTTGGGGGGCAGAGTTAGTAGGTCTTTGTTGGTGCTATCAGTCTAATGAGGGTTATATCTATTTTTAGGTATGAGCTGGCCCAGCCCATAGTGCTCACCAACAAGAAGGCAACATGCTGCAACCAAAAAAAAAATGCAGCAAATTTATTTTACAGCAGATTTCCCTCAAATTTTAAAATTTTTTTTACCCAAATTTTTTACAGTTCCTCAAAAACAAGTTTTATAGAAAGAATGTCTCTTTAAATGGAATCATTATAGAGAGTTTTAAAATAGGTATGTTCAATAAAAAAAAAATGGGATCTAATTTGAATTTTATTTCATTATAAAGTAGGCCAACATTTGAGCAATTTAGACTTTAATTATGAAAGTAATATTTTTCCTGAAATGTTTTATTTCTGTTTGATTTCAATTTATTAAACCATAGTTTGCAAAATCTTTGCTTCTTGGTAGTAGCCACATCACTTTCATTTTCTTTCCTGGCGTTTCGGAAGACCTATTGCAGCCTCCATGTTCAGGGCAAAGTAGTAGTTATCGCTGCTGCAGTGTCTTCCAAAACATCCGCTACTACCCAGAAGCCAAGATTTTGCAGATAACTGCCACAAAAGCATGCACACTTTATTAAACCATAGTTTGGTTTTAGTTAGGCATTTTTAAAGGGTTTGGTTGAGGGTAGGTTTGATAAAAAAAAAAAAGGTTTTGATTTGAGATTGTATTGATTTCAAAATCAACGTTTGCACTAGCTCTACAATGAACTTTTTGAATTTGAACCAGTATCTTATTTCCTCATATTAACCAGTATATAACTGTTGGATATGAATATTTTTTAGTTCTGAAGCTCCGCATGAGTGAAATAAATGTATAAGAAGTTATAGTTTAAACTCAAAATTATGAATTTTCAATGTTCCTAGAAAAATTATTGGTACTTTGGAGGAGTTGTTTGAATTTTAGCCTTAAAATGCAAAAACTGCATTAGCTGTTTTCGCTCTGTTTTAGCAGCAAAAAAATTGCATGTTACACTGAAGAGCCAAAAAAACTGGTACACCTGCCTAATATCGTGTAGCCCCCCCCCCCCCCCCC
>NQII01000928.1:280611-305858 GCA_002778355.1 Clitarchus hookeri | reverse complement strand
ATGGACTCAACTAATGCCTGAAGGTATGCAGGAGGCAATTCACACCAAGAATCCTGCAGGGCAGTCCACAAACCCAATCTGCGCCAATTTGAGAAAGGGTTACACGTCTGTCACGTTTAATGATTCTCGTCGGTCGTCGTTTGTCCTGTTCTTTCACGATCTTTTCTGGCCGCAGCGATGTCGAAGATTTGATGTTTTACCTGATTCCCGATATTCACGGTACACTTGTGAAATGGTCGTACGCAACATCCAAATGTTATCGCTACCTTGGAAATGCTATGTCCCATCTCTCGTGCGCAGACTATAACACCACGTTCAAGCTCACTTAAATCTTGATAACCTGCCATTGTAGCAGCAGTAACCAATCTAGCCGCTGACCGCATCGTGTTATTCTGATTGGTTCCATACCTCTGTTATNTCGTGTTATTCTGATTGGTTCCATACCTCTGTTATTTGCATACGCACGCCTATACCAGTTTTTTTGGCTCTTCAGAGTATATTGAACCACAATCAAATTATTGCAATGGATTGACTCGTAAGATCTTGCTTGTAAGATCAAATTTAACTTGTTTTGATTGACTTTAACTCTCAGAAAAGTAAATAATTGCATTCAATATTCAGTTGTTTCTGGAGCGAAAATAACTCATTTCAATGAAATATTAATAAATTTTTATATTTTGAAGTTTTCTGAGAAATTATACCTTAGACCAAAAATGTTATACGTTGACCAGCTTTCAATGAGCACATACTACATTTTCACTCGTTTCTTGCTGGAAAATGAGTTAGATTTATTATTAAAATGTTATCTTATAGTAACTGATTCATTACCAGGTCCTTCACTGACTTATACATACTCAACATAAGGGTGGTAAAAGGTAGATGTGCGAATGCTGTTGCAATAAGCATGTCTCCCTCCGCTGTCGCTCTGAACAAGCTAGGAACCACCCTTGCCAAAGTCAATAGTGGAAAGGCAGCTGACTTGTCCTCACTCTAGCAACAAAAATATTTGTGAGGGCCCTTGGCCCGATCTATACTGTGTACTGCCTCACTTTCATTCTACACACACACACACACACACACACACACACACTCGCACACACACACACTCTCACACACACACACTCTCACACACACACACACTCTCACTCTCGCACTCACACACACTCTCACACTCGCACTCACACTCGCACTCTCACACTCGCACTCTCACACTCGCACTCTCACACTCGCACTCTCACACTCGCACTCTCACACTCGCACACTCACACTCGCACTCTCACACTCGCACACTCACACTCGCACACTCGCACTCGCACTCACACTCGCACTCACACTCGCACTCTCACACTCTCTCTCACTCTAACATTCACTCTCACTCTCTCACAGAGAGAGGGGCGCTTGAGTACAAACTAGGTCTCTTGTAAATGTAATTTTTTCTAGTGTTGTTAGAATATTTTTCTATGAGTAACTAATTATTTTTGGATTTGCTTTCACTAAGTATAGTTGTTTGTTGTTGCCTTTTTAGTGTGTGTTCAGTGAAACGTAATGTCGGCACACCTCTTCGTAAAATAGCTTGATCCACTATTTCTGGAACACNTTTAGTGTGTGTTCAGTGAAACGTAATGTCGGCACACCTCTTCGTAAAATAGCTTGATCCACTATTTCTGGAACACCTTTAAAGCACAGAATATATTTGTATTCCCAAGGTTCAGTTAGGATGGTTTTTTGGAAACCTGAGTGATTCTGCAAATAAATTATTTAGTGTCAGTGGCAGACAAATGTGATTTTAGAAANTTTAGTGTGTGTTCAGTGAAACGTAATGTCGGCACACCTCTTCGTAAAATAGCTTGATCCACTATTTCTGGAACACATTTAAAGCACAGAATATATTTGTATTCCCAAGGTTCAGTTAGGTNTAAAATAGCTTGATCCACTATTTCTGGAACACATTTAAAGCACAGAATATATTTGTATTCCCAAGGTTCAGTTAGGATGGTTTTTTGGAAACCTGAGTGATTCTGCAAATAAATTATTTAGTGTCAGTGGCAGACAAATGTGATTTTAGAAAAGTAATCTTTAACAGATTTCCGTGCAATATTTGATCAGAAGATACTATGATTAGTAACAGTAAGTTTGTGTTTTTTTTATAAGTATTTCAAAACAATTATGGGTTTTGAAAACTCAAAATGTGAATCGCCTAAAAAAAATGTCCTTTCCAATTGTTTTTTGTGGTGTGAGGGTAACATTTTATTTCCTAGAAAATACTATTTCCTAGGTTAATGTCATAAAAAATGTCTACCTACCAAGTGTGCCGCTTACTTGCATCAGTGAACAGCATCATATTTGTCACATTTTATTCTTTCGTAAAGTTAAAGCTTCACAAATTTTTATAATTTTAATTAGCGATGGGACTGTTCCACAATTTGCCGGTTTTGTTCTTCAATTCAGTCCCCGGTTCTGATACTGGTTCTTGTACTGGCTGACACTAAACTTGCTCAAACTTGTTTAAGGACTTTGAGAATAATTGAGCAACAAACTTATTTATTTTGTCTCAAGATTTCTGCCAAAACTGAGTTTTTCTCGTTTACCAAAAAAAATTTCAAACGAGTGGTTAAACAAAGTTTTTTTCCACTGCGATATGTTTGTGTTGCATGTTATCATGTTTTTGATGTTAGAAGTGCTTTTTGACACGCCTCGCGAGATTCGTATGCCACAGTGATTGCAAATTGCATATTTGACATAGTTAATGGCAACCTTGAAATTATTCCACACCTCTGACATGTTTAAAATATTATCACAGTTCCCAACTAAATTTATTCCATCCTGAAAGAAAAATTGAAACATGCGCTTGTGATGGCACTACACAGTTAGGCAGTAGCTCAAAGCCTAGTGCAGTGTTGCGAAGACGAAAATTTATAATGTACCCTTCTACAATGAATTCCCATTTATGTTCCAGCCTCAGACCAACCAAATTTATTTTAGGTTTGCGTTATTGTTAATATGGCGAACTCTTCACAATATTGAAACATTTTTCTGTGTCACATTAACATTATTAGCTTGCAAAAAAGGATGCGTTGCAGCAAGAATACATTGAATTGTTGTGTTTAAATACAGTCAGATTAGCGAACACACATTCATAGCAATTACTCTCTAGACATTTTAGCACATGTTCCTTAAATTGCAGAGTTGTATAGCCTGAGTAACTCATTACTAAGTCTTGATAAGATCTAAATTAGAATACAATTTATTTAGTTATTTTGTTAGGAAAACTGCATCAAAAAAACCTTTAAAAATTATTTGTATTAAAATTTTTGAAGTTGACAGTTAACACAGATTTAGATTACAAATAGTTCTATCACAGTAAAAAACTCTCACTTTAAGAAAACATTAGGCTTTTAGTACCTATTTATGTTAATGTCGCCTAATGTTCATTGATTTTTGATTATCTGTTTTAACTCGTAATCACTCATGAATTTTGTTTATTTGATCTTGTATGATTCTGCACATATTTTTGTATACTATCTGAACATTTGTGTGCGCCAAGAGTGATGGTGGTTGGAAGGCCGGCAAACTGCACCAGCTCCGCTTACTGTGGGAAAAGACAAAGCCATTAATGGCTAGTGTGTCTGTTTATCTTTGTATTTATCCAAAATTATAATCCACATTTTTGCTTATGTCCCAAATTTATGAATAATGTGTATTTCTGCAATTATTATGGCCCTGATCTTTATGTACTTAAGACTTAAAATAAAGATGCAGATATGCACTAAAAAAGAGGAAAATATGCACCAAATTTAACAGAACAATATGCTCTTAAGTAACAAGTCACTTTATTTACAGTATTTATGAACTGGTACCGTGAAGATTCAAGAAATTCATCTCTTTCATAGATACCCTAATTCCACTTGTGTACTGACTATTTGACTGAATATTCTTTAATCTTGTGTTTGAATTCATTACACTTTATAACTTGCATTTAATCTTCTCTTTAATTTCACCTGGAATGGAATTCAGTGAACAATTTGCTTTCTGAACAAGTTCAAATGAGCCGTGAAGGAATGCACCACAAGATTCTAAGCTCTCAATGGCTTTTGATAGAGTATAAAAATGTGCTTGCATGAAATTCACATTTTGGTAAACAGTATCACTTTCATCATATCTCCATTTCATCTCTATCACATGAGTTATTATTATTGTTATTATTATTATTAAACTATTTTGTGGATTTTGTTTTGATTTCAGCTATGACTCACATGGACAAACTGAGGGTGTTTGGCAAGCAGATCCGTGTGATGCCCTCAAAACACCAAGCTGTTCAGCTTCCAAAAGAAGGTCAGCCAGATGCTGGCTTGACGAAAGACTACTCTAACTCAACTCTGCATCGCTTCAAGAAACCAGGCTCAAAAAATTATCAAAATATTTATCCCCCATCATCTACGTTACATCTGTCTAACATTCCGTAAGTTTCTTGCTATACAGCATTAATATACTCGCCTGCTATTAAAAAATAAATTGCTTTTTAAGTATACATGTATCATAAATTGATGCTATAAACATTAATCACATTCCACAGGTGTTCGAAATACAATACAGAAAAAACAAAGAAAAGGGGAAACTATTCAACGAACACAGATGGATCGAAAGTCTGTGTCCACAAAAAATTTTCTGTAGCCCCGACAAAATTCCAAAGTAAATAATGCTAAAAAAGTCTGTTTTTCCAGAACTTCGAAATTTAATTTTACCCCATTGATTGAACGGAAATGTCTGTAGCATTGCCGAAAATTACATGCTCCGATCATGTAACAACGAAGTATTAACAAAAAGTAAATAATGAACTGTATACAAACTTCATATGCCATGGTGAGTACAGTTGATCATGTACACATGCACAAGTAATACTTACAGATAACACAAGTCAAATACATTTTCAACACACATTGTTTTCGCTTACATCTCAATGCCCTGCGTTTAGTCCTATTTATGTAATTTACCACTTCCAAAATAACCAGGGTATCAAAATATAACCAGATAAGGGTATGGCGTGGGCCGGCATCCCTTTCCCACGCCAGCAGTGCGTTGCCATCCGAACTGTCTAGTCAGTATAAGATTATCAAACCTTCTAGAATAAAAACTGCTGACTGCAGTTCGGAAAGCTTCTATCTCCTAATGCTGATGCATAACAAAACTAAGATTTCCTGAAACAGCAAACATATGCCCGATAAACATAACTACCGCTGCTTTAATTTCAAATCCAGATAAAATATAACGAAGCCTCGCAAAACAACGGAAATTTAATCAAGTATCCTGATAATTAATATATTGCTTTGTCACAAGCATATAAAGGAATTGATTTTACTACAATGTTATCTTGGAAAAAAATATCATCCCAGGTCACGTACAGTTCGAAAGTTCAGCTTGGTTTAGCTGCATGTGCCAGATACCAGAAAGTAGGTACATATTACAGCAGTTAATGCAGTAAGTAATGTTGTGGGAGTGTAAATAGTGACTTTCACAACTAGTGATTTCAGTTTTTTGTTCATGATGTATCTGCACTTATCGAAAATAATTTTACATTTTGAAAGATTTTTTTGGGGTTCAAATGATTCATTTTCAATTTTTACTCTGGTAGCAATTTTACAAAGTCATTCTTGTAAGGGGTCTACTGTTTGCTGTGTGATGTGGTACCAAAACACTCGTACGACTACCCATTTATACTTTATTTGTTCCGATACTGATGCTAACTATCAGTATCAACTGATACTTAACAATTTTTAAAGTATTAGTATTGGCTATGGTATCTGCAAATGCTTGAGTATTGGTTTTGTAAAATATAACTAGTTTGCAGTTGTCAAGTTCAAGTTCAAGAGTGATTAATTATGCTACAAACTGGAAAACTAGTTGCTGTGAGAAAATATCCTAAATGTGTGAAATGTTGGTGTACTTGAGAGGGACAAACTAGACAAAGCTCCAAAAAATAAATATGCTGTCTGCAGAAATAAATGCAAGCACATGCACTGTAGATAAGTCCTCAGCCACGGCGGCTGAGCCGTTAGACTGTTCGCCTCCCACCAAGGCTGGGTTCAATCCCTGGCCGATTCACTCGGAATTTTTGCAAGTGGGAATCTTGCCAGAAGATGCCGCTGGTCGGCGGATATCCCGTTTCCGCCACCCCTTCATTCTGGCGTTGCGCCGTACTCACCTCACTTCACCCTCATCGGCTCTGAAAACCTCGTTAAGAGCCACCCAAATCTCTTCACTCACTCACTCACTCACTCACTCATTTGCCAGTTTATGGAAAAAACAAATAACCCACCCCCATCCTTACTGTATTTACTAATATTTCTAGTTTTTTAGTGTTTCCCGTTCTCTCTCCATACCCCCAGTATACAAACAGAATCACCTTTTTTCATTCTTCCCTTCCTGATCCGTCGCTATCACACCAAATCATTACAAGTATTTGTAGTTTAAAACTAATATTGTAAATAAACAAAGCAACAATGCTGGATGTTATGTATTTATTTACTTCCAAATTAATTTACCAATTTTAGAGGCTTTTTTGATTACTTGTTGGTAGTACTGATTCACCGTTTTCACATTTGTGCAAAGCAAATAGGTTTTTTATTTTATATACCTATATACAGTTGAATCACATTATTATGACCACCTGCTAGAAGCGGCATCTGCGGTGCATAGCCCATGACGTATGGCCCGTGATGTGGACTTGTGAAGCTGGTATATAATGCGACCAACAGGCTGCGCTTCCTGCTGTCATCGGTAAGGGAAGTGATTTAACAGAGTTGCAAAAAGGGATGATCATCTGCATTCTGGCCAGGGTGGCAGCATTTCGGAAATAGCAACATTTGCGAACTGTTCGCGTGCCTCTGTGGTAAAGGTGTATCGTGATTGGACAAATGGCACCATTGGCAACAACTGTTGTGGAAACTGCGAAGCTCCATGCGCCATTGATGTCAGAGGTGAAGGTCGACTACGATGGTACGTGAAGGCCAACAGACAGGCTACAGTGAAACGACTTACCTTCCAAATGAAACGGGGGCATCCAGACACGTGTCTACTGCAACAGTTCAGCGAACCCTTCTGCGAATGGGGCTCCAAAGTAGACGGAAGGTGACTGCACCCATGCTAACAGGTGTATCAACCAGTATGGCGACTAGACTGCTGCTTATTGGCTATGGGTAGCTTTCTCCGACAAGTTAAATTTTCTGCTGTCAGTGTATCCAGCAAGAAACGTTGGATAACCGACACCTTGCGTCCATTGCTGGTGAACACAAGACGGTGGGGGCAGTGTTGTGGTCTCTGGAATGTTCTCGTGGTATTCTCTAGGTCTCATCATCTGTGTGGAAGGCACTCTTGATCGATTTGGTTATGAATCCATCTTCAGCAATCACGTCCACCCGTACATGATTATTGTCTTTCCTCGGGAGGATGGGATCTTCCAGCACGATAATGCGCCATGCCACACTTCTAGAAGTGTCTGCACATGGCTGAAAGATCACGATCAAGACTTCAAATTGTTTCCCTGGCCCTCAAACAGCCCCAATATCAATCCAATTGAACATCTGTGGGACCACCTTGATCGTCATGTTTGCAGCTGTCTCCTCCGCCACGCATCCTTACACAGTGGTGGGATGCACTGCAAACATCATGGCTCCAGATACCCGTGGAGACCTATCAGCACCTGATTGAGTCACTGCCAGCTTGTCTAGCTGCTGCCCGTCCTGTGAAGGGCCATTACTATGGATACCAGCAGGTGGTCATAATGATGTGATTCGACTGTGCATATACTATGCACACTGTGATCACCCTGCTCCTATTTTTAGCAGCAACATTTGCAGTATTTACATTCATTTATGCAGTGATCAGCAGTGGTAATTTTGTGATGTGAAAAGGTTAAAAATGATTTTAATAACTGAGCTTTCAACACAGCCATTTTTTTTGCACTCAAATTGGCACCTGTTGACATAATGGTTTTGTGACTTGATTTTTTAGACAAAAAAGATGACTCGTTTTGTTATTTTGTAATTCCTTTTTGGTTATAGCAAACTGTACAAAAGATCCAACATTACAAAATTGCCACTATATTTGGTTTGTTTTTAATCTGGAGACAATATATTAATTAAACAATAAAATATCTATTATGGTGCATAATTAATGTAGTTCAAATTAAAAATGGTTTTTTATCACATCAGTGCTTATGTTGGGCTTATGATATTTTAAAATAAAGTAACATCATGTCTTTCAGGGATTATGTAAAATACACATATATATTTACAACTATTAAGATTCCTTAAAATAAATTTTCTGGTTAACATTTAGATGTGGTGGTACTATTCGTGACTGACTGCTGACAGCATCCAAATTGAAAAATATCAAATCTCAATTTACTAAACAACAAAGTGGTCAATTCAAATGTGGCCTGAAATGGGCACGTGCTAAAGTTTTGGGTAATAAAAGTTGCATAGAGCATGCATGAAAGGATAAAAGGTTGATCAATATTTGAGAATGTTCAACAAAGTGGTATCAGAGTATCAGTATCGGCTGTGGTATTGGGGTATCGGTATCGGAAAAAGTGGTATTGGAACAGCTCGTAATTTATACGTTCACATTTTGATGTTTTCATTTATGAAAAATCTCTAGATGGTGCTGCATGTCTATGCCATTAGTCCAGGTTGACACAAGTAGATAGATGTTATTATGAATTGACAGCGATAATTAGTTGTATGCAGCATATACATAACTGAATGACTCGTGTTTTTTTACATGCCTAGTTGGTAACACAAACCCTATTTAGGTTGGAAATGGTTAAAAAATGTATACCTTTCCGTTAAAAACCAAATAAGGAAATTTAATATATCCCATTTAGAACGACACCAAGTAAAGTAATCTGCATTGTACTGAAAGTTAATATAAATTTTTTATGTTAAAGTTAAATATTCTTATCATGTGTACAACCTTGCTTCCGCCATTTTTTCCCAACATTTGAGGCTTTATTGTTAAAACGTGATTACATATTTATGATTAAAAGTACTGTCCGTCGCTAGCCACTACTTTGTCCCATCTTTCTGGCAATTTTCGGATACCATCTCGAAAAAACGATGCATCTTTTGAGGCGACCCACGAATCAATCCATTTTTTGACCTTCATACGAGCGGAAATGCTGATCGGCCAGGTCATGTGCCATCGATTGAAACAAATGGTAATTGGAAGGAGCAANCCATCGATCGAAACAAATGGTAGTCGGAAGGAGCAACGTCTGGAGAGTATGGCGGGTGGGGTAATACCCCCCATTTCAGCGTTGCCACGTATGTCTTGACCGGTCTTGCGACATGTGGCCGAGCGTTGTCATGCTGGAGGATAACTTTGTCGTGTCTCTCTTTGTACTGTGGCCGTTTCTCCTTCAAAGCTCGGCTCAAACGCATCAATTGTGTTCTATACCAATCCCCTGTGATGGTTTCACTTGGTTTCAACAGCTCATAAGATACCACACCGAGGTGACCTTGGCGCCGTGCATATTCGGTCTGGCCGTCGACGTGGAGGTATTTCCTGGCATTCCCCATGGTGTTCTGCACTTGAGATTATCGTAGTGGACCTAGTTTTCGTCGCTGGTCACAATGCGATGTTGAAACCTTTCCGATTCTGTCTTTGAAGCAGCTGTTCACAAGCAAAGAAACACTGTTCAACATCTCTCGGTTTCAACTCTTACGTAACCCAATTTCCTTGCTTCTGAATCATTCCCATGGCTTTGATGGGGTTTTGAAATGGCTTGTTGCATCACTCCCAATGATTCTGCCAATTCTTCTTGCGTTTGGCACGAGTCTTCATCAAGTAATGCCTCCATTTCGGAATCTTTGAAACATTTCTTTCTTCCACCGCCATGCCGGTCCTCACCGTACGTTTTCTTGAAATGGAAGCAGAAAATCAACAATTCCTGCACAAGCCGAGGAGCATTTGGCTAAAAAACTGAGATCTTCACTTGAGAATAAATTTATGATGCAAACACAAATTCACTAATGTGGCGATGTCTTTATGTTGATAGATGTCCAAGCTTACTGTGTGACATTATTGATCTTCATATTTCCACCAGCACTTACCGCTGCAGCCATTGATCGAAAAATGGAAATCGTACATCAAAGTGTTACAGTACTATAAATACCTGTAGTGTTTGTATGTCATGACTCCAATACAATGTATGATCAAAAGTTTTCCGACACCCACCTGAAAATGTACATGCTTGGGTCATTCTCAATCAGTAATACTGTCAGTCATATGGTTTTGGCCAACCCTTAGCATTGATGATAGCCTACACTCTCACATGCATACTTTCAATCAGGTGGTGGAAGGTTTCATGGGGAATGGCAGTACATTCCTCGCGGAGCATCGTTATGAGAAAAGTTTTCAATGTGAGTTGGTGTGGTCTAGCATGAAGTTAGCATTCCAAAACATCTCGGGGAGGGGGGGGATGTTCCATCGAATTTAAATGATGACTGTGCGCAGGCCACAGTCCGTTAGTGGGACGATGTTGTCGCAACCCATACCCTACCATCGGATCTCCACGTTGTATACAGTGAGTGATTCACGACTCCACACAATGGTTTCCACTGTTCTATTGTCCAGCTTTGATGCTCCTAATACCATGCAAGGTGGCGTTTGGCATGTGCCTGTGTGATGTGTGGCTTATGGAAACAGAGTTTCAGCACCTGGCGCTGAACAGTCGTGGTGCATGTAGTAGATCCTGATGCAGGTTGGAATTCCTTTGTGGTGGTGATGGATGATTGACAATTACACTTAACGACCATCTGAATCACTCGGTGGTCTCTGGCGGTCAACATGGGAGGTTGGCTTGCACGCTTTTGGGGTTGTGCACATCCCTTCATGTTTCCACTTCACTATAACATCGGAAACAGTGACCTAAGGATGTTCAGGAGTTTGGAAATCTTGCTCACAGACTTCTTCCAGAAGTAGCATCCAACCACCTCAGACAGTCCTATTCTGCTCACTAGCGCTGTCTCCTGACTACTGCGATCACTGACCGTGTTTTCCACGTAGTATATGGCAGTTCTCTCTTGTCCTCTATGTAAACACACATTTTGTGGAGTGCGGATACTTTTGTAATGTCAACGCCACATTAGTTCTGTTCGTGGTTCTTGAAAGAAAAAAACTACTTCCCAAGCCATTTTAAAACAATTGTAGTAGATGAAAAATCACTAGAACCTTTTAAAGTTACTTTAAGAACTACACTTATCATCCCTGTTTGTACACCCCACCATGATGTGCAACACACACTGAGTAAACAGAACAGAATGCAAGGTTTTGCCAACTTATTGAATACACACAAAAACATGTATGCATGCTATGCCATGACATATTTAGCAACATTAATGTGTAATTAATCTCAAAATAGTGTATAAAACAGTCTCTTATCCGCGTCTGTCTGTGTATTCACTTAGTACTTCTAAACTACTTGATGGATGTTAATGCGTTTTTCAACATCATTTAGAGAATTTCTCGGGGAAGGCTTTGGTGTATAACACATTTATATTTAGCATACGGATAGTAGAGAAATGTTGAACCGTTTGTAATCAAGTCGTAAAAAACCTCTTTTAGGGCGCTTACATGGCTTGCGCTGACTAAACCATAAGAGATACATCAAATTAATGTACTACAGAATTGTAGCTCAAGGTGTACAGAAAAGTCAGCGATAGCATATGTTTATCTTGTAAGGATGACCCACAGTAACCATTTTTGTCTTTCAAAGTATCGCTGTAAAAACTAAATTGTTACCGGGCGAAGCCGGGCTGGTTCGCTAGTGTGTAATAAGATTAAGTCACAGTTCCCCTTTGGTGGTTTTAATTGTTTTCTACTCCCTCCTTCAATTAAATCAACAAATAAACGCATCAAGTACATTGTATTGTCAATCACTTTAGTCTCTTGTGCTTCCGAAGCCTTTCAAAAGTTGGCTTACAAAAAGCCTTTGTGAAAATATCTGTTATTTGATCTTCATTTGGCATGCAACAGAAAACTACAGTTCCATCAGAGACTTTTTCTTTAACAAAGTTATGACAAACATCAACATGTTTCAGTCGTGTGTTTTTAACGTTGGATACAACTTTGTTGGCAGACTGGTTATCTTCAAAAATGGTTATGGGTTCTTCACACTGCTGAGATAAATTAAACTCTCGAATCAGCTTTTTTAGCCAGCAACATTTGGTTAATGCAGCACTCAAAGCAATGCATTCTGCTTCTATCGATATGGGGTCACAGAAGTCTGTTTCTTCAATGACCACGCCACTGTTGATTTTCCCAACTGGAACAAATATCCGCATGTTGACTTTCTATCTTCGAGATCCCCAGCCCAGTCTGCATCTACATAACCTTACAACTGACTTTGTCCCTTACTGTATGTTAAGCTCAAGTTTATCATCCCCTTGATGTAGCGAAGTATTCTCTTGAGTGCTGTCCACAACTCTGCACTAGCACGATTTTGATATCCACTCAGGAAAGTTACTGCCCAACAAATATCCGGACGTGTTACTGACACTGCGTACATTAAACTACCAATGAGTTGTCGGCACCACAGCTCTAGGTGTCTATCACCCTTCTCAGCATTATGATGATTTATCTTTAAATTTGGGTCCATCTGTGTAGAGACCGGCTTGTAGTCCAACATCCCAAATTTTCGCAAAGCACCTGCAGGGTACGAGGTCTGATTCAGGGTGGTTTTTCCAGTAAATAGATAATGCTCTATCTTGATTCCCAGGTATGTAGAAACATTCCTAAATGCTTTGTTCTGAAATGTGTGCTAAATTTCATTTGTATCGATTCTATATCACTTTCTTCTATACCCACTGTTAAGTCATCCTACAGTAAGATGTAGAGACCATGCAAGTCATTTCCCTTGGAATACAGACAAAAATCACTAGTGGAACCTGATGAATCCTTCCTTCTCCATTACTTCACTGAATTTTGCATTCCAGTAATTTGGTGACTTCTTTAGGCCATACAAGGATTTATTTAATTTAAATACTATGTTTTCTCCTTTCACTTTCATTCCTTTGGGCACAGAAAGATATTCAGTTTCATCTTTGGGAACTTAAAGATAAGCCCTTGCCACATCCATTTGATGAATGGACATGCCTTTCTGATTTGTCATGGCTAAGAGTACCAGCATTGTTGCAAGTCTGGCAATTGGCGCATATGTCTCGGATGAATCAAAATATTCCTGTTGCTGGAAGCCCCTGGCAACAAGTCTGGCTTTGTACACTGTTGAATGGCCTTTGTCATCCCTTTTAGTTTTGAATACCCATTTTGTCTCTACAAGACTAACGTCTACAGGTTCTTTCATTTCAATCCATGTATTATTCTCTTTCAAATTTTCTAGTTTTTGTTTCATTGCCTTTTTCCATTTTTCTGAGTCTTTACTGTTCATAGCTTCTTCAAATATAACAGGATCATGTGGTTCACCTTTTTGGTTAATGCAAGCTGTTTCGATCTCTCAACCACTTGACATGAACTGATCCCTTCTCTTTGATATTTTCATGCTCTTCTGGTCCAGTATTTTCACCTTCAAATTCTTCCTGTGTCAGCACACTTGATCTGGTTTTGTTAACGTTTAACTCTTCTTCATGGGGGTTAGTAAAACCTAAGAAGCCTTCTCTTTCATCATCCTCTGATCATCTTTCATATTGGTCAAACGTTCAAAGTTTCTTTGTAACAATTCACCACAGTCCTTTTTATGACTGAATTTTACATTGCAACTCACTATCACCTTGTTTTCATTGGGTAAGTAGACATGAAATCCTTTAAATGTTTCGCTATAACCAACAAATATGACTTTTTGGATTTTACATCCCACTTCTTAAGAGTCTGAGTGGCAACATGGACATATGCTTCTGATACAAATACTTTCAACAATGTTACGTCTACTCCTTTCCCTCCCACAATTGATATGGTGTTATGCCTTTAGCCGTACTGGTGCTTGTTCTATTTATCATATAGATAGCTGTGTTTTCAGCTTCAGCTCAAAACTGTTTTTATAAACCCTTAGCTGTTATCATAGGCCTAGCTGTCTCAACTATTGTGTGCATCTCCCATTCTATCCTACCAGACTGTTCTTGACAGTAAGACATGCTTCTCTCATGAACAACACCTAGTTCTGCCAGCAATCGTTACTATTCAATGTTAACTAATCCTGTTCCACAATCTTTGCGAAGGGTTTTGAAAATCTCACTCCTCTGGTTTTTAAACAATGCTGTAAACATCTGGAATTTTTCTTTGACCTCATTTTTGTGTTTAAAAAAACGATAATGGGAGTAATTGTCTTTTAGCAGCAGAAAATATTAAGCGCCTCCTATAGATAAAGTTTTTGTGTTACAATTTTAAAGGAAATTCTTGTCTGCTTGCTTAAAACACAAGGTTCACAAAACACATCCGGGTCACCAGTCATCTTCTGACCATACGAATTTAACACACTTCTTACCTGCTGTATGTTTTGGTGAGCCATTTTTTCATGCCATGTGTAAAGGTCTTGTTTTTCATCCACAAGGGCAGCAACTGATACATTGGGTCTAAATTTAATTTTATACGAGCTTCCATGTTCCACAACAGCTGATAATTCACCTTTACTATTTAGAATCTTTGAGACATGACTGTTTGAAACCATAGTATTGCCTTTGTCAAGCGCAGATCCTACTGAAAAAAGGTTTATTTTCATTTCAGGAAAAAACAATACGTTTTCCAATATGATTTTTGAAGTACCGTCAGAAATATCGGATAATAACTTAATGTTACCAATGCCTTCAGCTTTGAAGACTCTTCCATTTCCGTATTTTACAAAGCACCATATGATGAGAAAAATTCCCTTCAGCAACACAGCTGTTCTGAAGCCCCAGTGTCCAGGAACCAGGTATTGCGATCTGTGCATCGCATATCAGAGCTGATGTCAACACTGTAAATGTTCCTTCAATTATGTTTTTGTTTAGATTCAAGTTTTCGGTTTTTTGTGCCACCCTTTTAAATTTATATCAATTCCTTTTGATGTGTCCCATTTTATTGCAAAAGTGACTGCGAATAGCATTTCTCACCGTACGTAGTCTGAAACATTGGGCCCTAAGGTGGCCAACTTTTCCACATTCAAAACATTTATTTAAGAGAATATTTTCTCGCAGCAGCAATTGCTGTTGAGTCTTCCTCTTTCGACGATACCATTGTCTCTTTTTCCACCAATAATCTAGCTGTCAGATTTCTCAAAGTTGGCCTCTCCACCGAAACTGAGGTATGGGTTTTTATGTATTGTGGCTACCTTAAGTACAAGCTATTCAAAATATGTATTTTTCGCAAAGCACATAGCACAAAGCAAAATGCAAAATTAGATGAAAGGGCAAACTATTTTAAGAAGCATGTATAGTAAGAGGAAACTTATTTTTTTAAGATAGTAATATGTATTGGAATACCTTTCACCTTCTAAAGAACTTAAGAGGTTCACAGTAATGGTATATTTCATTATATTAATTATGATTTACAGCGACAAACAGTTATAGCTAAGGTTGCAGGTAGGCAGCCAAAATATATATATAAAAGAACAGGAATTTAAGTACTTGCAGTGTAATACTTGTTGACAGGCACACACACACACACACACACAAAGGGCTACACATTGTCGTCCTTTTTTGTGTGTGCGCCTGTCAACAAGTACTACACTGGGAATACTCGAATTCCTGTCATTTTATATAAAGAAGTTAGTGTTTTAGTTTCGTATAAATAATTTTTTTTTTTTTGTGATAAGACTAGTTGTAAAACTCAAGTTGCGTTACTTAGAATCACCATGTTTGCCATTGAGTGCAAATTTTTCAAGACTTTTTCGCTAAATCAACATATGGCACAATGTGCTAAATATACAATGTTACTGTGTATTGTGTACTCTCATAATAATGTACTGTATTTCTTTAGTGACACACAAAATATAGTATTTTTTGTTTATGGTTGGCTCTGCGTCACTGACACGTCAATAAAAACTTCAAAGTGTGCTGGTTAATTTGCGGTGTTTTGCTATTTAGTTATATTAACGTGAGATAATTGGTAAATTAGATTTTCTAAATATGAGTTAACATTCTTTATGTAAATGATTTGACCATATAGTTTATACAAATATAAACCATTAAATCTGTATTTACACACCCCTATTAAAATTTTTTGAATATTTTGTACCTGAAAATTGAGCTTTATTTCTAATTTTGATTACAAGCTGGACTCTACTTTAAAATCAGAGTACTCGCAGACCCATGCTGTATTTGTATGTGATGATTGACCACAAATTTTTTTTTACAGCCCTACTGTCTCTGAAGATGAGATAAAGGATGCGTTTACGAAAAATAGTTTCACTGTGAAGGCATTCAAGTTTTTTCCGTAAGTATTTTTTTTGTTAGAGCAAAATTCTTATACTGGAATTTTTTTTTTAAATAGTACTTGGTATACAGTGTGAAAAAAGAAATTCATATGTATTATGTTTTGTTTGTTGCATATAATCAAACAGCATTTGTTCTTTATTTTATTTACAGTAAAGACCGAAAGATGGCTTTGATTCAGATGGCATCAATGGATGATGCTGTCATCGCACTAATTGTAAGTTTGTAATTTATATTTTTTTCTATCATTCTGTTTATAAACTACATTAGATGTATGGCTGTTTACATTCCTTGACTTCTACATTTTACAGTACAAGGTGTTTTAATATTTCTGTTAATATTGTTTTACTGTTTAAAGAATTGCTATCATGTATTTCATAGAAATACATTTTTCAGTAAGAAATTACCCTGTTTTAAAGTTTACCTCGTACAAAAGTAAATATTTTGCTTATCTTCAAAAATGTTGGAGTAGAGTTTTTTCATACTTTATACAACTCAAACTTGGTTACATTTCAGATACTAAAACTCCTACTTAACTTTTCATGCAGCGACTTCAGNAGTAGAGTTTTTTCATACTTTATACAACTCAAACTTGGTTACATTTCAGATACTAAAACTCCTACTTAACTTTTCATTAGCGGCTTCAGACTTCTGTGTACGCTTTCTCCAGGAATATTTCATAATACAGTGACATCCCGTACTTAACAAGTATGGCCTATTAAGAGAATTTTGTAATTACAGCAGTTTTTTAATACATGGTTGTATATTACTGTACTACTAAGGTTAAATTTTCTGGTTACAGCGAGTGAGATTTATTTTGTATTTTGGTTTTCACGAGTGATTCGAATGCATTTTGATGAAATGCATTTGCCTTTGCTAACCATTGCGGTGAATTAAAATTACTTAAATTGTGTAGAAAAGTGTGGATTTGCATACAGTGGACTCTCGTACCAAAAACAAAACTCATGTACTGATAAACCATTTCCAGAGTTAATATTTAGCGGTCCCAGCAAAACTCCTATATAAATAATGGTAAAGCTACCCCGCTTGTATCTTTTATCAGATATTGTGTATTTTGGTCCCATTATCTAAGATTTCCCAGGATGATTGTTTTTAAACTGGTTGTTTATGAACACTTCTAGTAATTGGATGTGAAATACATCACGTGCGCCAACAATTATCACTTGTCTGCGGCACGGTGCGAGTCTAGTTCGGTCCCTCCCCTTACATGCCTGACAAGAGGGGAAGCGGTTATAGTTCATTTCATATAAGAAGGCCACATTCTGACAGTCAGTGAGTGGCAACTTAAGATATTCATAACAAACAACGTGCCATTTACAAAATCATGTATCAGCTGATGCACGAATGAACAAAAGTTAATGTTACGTTGGCTATTCTGAGTGCATTGCCGATGCACATTATACAAGCTGAAAATACGCGATAACAAAGAGTTCCTAGATTAATTAATACATTTTATTTTACGTGGTCATAAAACAGCAGTTTTTAGTTTTAGAAACTAAACTTCGTGATAAAATAGTAATGTATAGGTGTTCAGAATGAAATGCATAATAATACAACCAGTATAGAAATGAAAAGCAATTTCGAAACCTTTTTCACGTCGTATACCGCCCTCTCCAACCCCGCTTTTCTTACGTGCTTGATATTAATTCCAAAAGCATACCGAAATATTGCATAATATTGTTAAATTATTTTCTCTAATAATTTTACGAAATATATTTGAAATACGTTTCGTACCCAGCCAGTAACAATAGTCTACTTTACAAAGACGCTATCGTCGAAAAATCTGTTGTGCGCGCTACCTATGCTATGCATCCTCTCTCTTGCTCCCTTCTTTCTGTCTCTCTCAGCTGTGCAACCTTTTTCCTCCTCTTACGTGCCTGGCGATCCTAGAAATTTTATCAAGATCTGTCACTCAAAATAATTGCACCTATCATCACTAGTATGTATTTCAAAGAAAAGGGTTTTGCTTGAAAATGTAATGTACTACATTTTAACTAAGAATTATTATTTGCAAAAATGTTTTCTTTTGTGATTAAAGGTAGTTTTTTCCAGTAAAGTTGGTGTTTAATTGTATCTGGCGTAAAATCAACATGATTTTAAAACTAAATATTAATTTAACCCAATGGACAGCATCTTCGCGAATAAAATGATATGCCCAGAAGCATATACTTGACCTCCCTTTGTCACCAACAATTGTACGAATGTTGAGCGACTTGTATTACCAAGCGTAAAGTTTATTTTCAGTAATAGACAAGCGTCTGTTGAATAAACTGATGTCCTGTAAGGGCCTATTCGACACCTTTTGTCTTGTTATAATGAATTAGTACCGATCCCGAGTGCAGAGTTACTCGTGACAGGTGTGTGTGTGGTTTTAAATGAACAATTATTAAAGGCCATGTAGAAATAATTTTTAATTGCCATATATATTAATTTTTAAAGTACAGGTTTTTTAGCAGTGAAATATAATTAATTGCTTTTAAAGAAAGACATTTACCACGCACAAGGTGTCGCGAACATGTAGCAGCGTGGAGGGGTAATCCTCCCACTGCTTTCCCTTCTCCATCTGCCCACCGTGAACACACTGCCCGATCGATAATCTCTTTGCGAGGTCTCAGGTAATAGAGTTTGCACGGGACATTCTAAATTTGACTTACATTCAGTGTCATATTATTTTCATTTTTAGAGGGTTTGAAAGTTTTAGGTCGGCTTGCATTTTATTTTGGATTAAAATCAATTAAATACTGTATTTTGAGATGTTATATTCGTTATTTAAACAACTTGAGGTGAAATTTTTTTTATTGTATTATTTACAGTAATACTTTTTTTTTTTTTAAATTCCCATTTTATTGTGTTTATTAGCTAAACTTTATTCACAGATAATATACAGTTGTAATTGTAGTCAAAATCAAGTCTAATAAGTAAGGATCCCTGAAAATGGTGAATAAAACTCACCAATTTCGTTGAAAAAAATTACTGAAAGCGGTGAATAAAATACAACATAGCNCCTGAAAATGGTGAATAAAACTCACCAATTTCGTTGAAAAAAATTACTGAAAGCGGTGAATAAAATACAACATAGCAGTACAAAAAATTATTTTTAAAATTTACACTACATATACAATATTTGTCACGCAGTAACAATCTAAAATGTCTCAGTAACAAGAACAGTTGATATTTAAAAATCAGTGGATAAAAAATAACCAGGCTATATTAAAAAAAATTAATTTTAAAACTCTAAGAATGCACAATATATATGAAAATTACCTAAAATCTTGATGACTTAATAACNCCTGAAAATGGTGAATAAAACTCACCAATTTCGTTGAAAAAAATTACTGAAAGCGGTGAATAAAATACAACATAGCGGTACAAAAAATTATTTTTAAAATTTACACTACATATACAATATTTGTCAAGCACAAACAATCTAAATATCTCAGTAACAAGAACAGTTGATATTTAAAAATCAGTGGATAAAAAATAACCTGGCTATATTTAAAAAAATTAATTTTAAAACTCTAAGAATGCACAATATATATGAAAATTACCTAAAATCTTGATGACTTAATAACAAATTATACTTTGTACTTAATGGTGGTAATAAAGTTAGTAAAATAACTGTTGCGTAGTATGTAATTTACAGTATATTTCACAAACATTTCTTTTAATAAACACACTATTCAGTCTTCTTATTATTGGTATTTAGAAATCACTTCTCAGTAACAGTATCAGCAGCAAGCTTATTACCAAAATACTGTTAAAAAAAAATTGCAAGGTTTTGTTGAGTTAAGTTGGTTCTCAGATCTAAAAGAATGTGGCTATATGTAGAAAATGCTCTTTCACTGTCAGCATTGGAAAGTGGAATCCATAATGCTGACACAGATTGTTCCGCAAAGTTTGAGTGTGGTTCATGTAAGCCTAACATAAATTTGAAGATATCAACTGGCTTCGTTTCGCTCAACAGTTCCAACACTTGACTCTGGAATGCCAAGTAGCCTTCAAGAAATTTCTGTTGAGATAGTTTGGAGAGAAGGGGAACTTTCTATGCATTTGCATACAATAAGTCGTCAGCCATGTTGTTCATCACAGTTCATCAAAATGTGCATCACAGGCCCATAGTTTTCCAGGATTTTTACTAACTGATTGGCAGCAACAGCGCGTGTGACTGACAACAGGAAAAACACAATACAGTGAAACCTCGCTGTTGAGTTCCCGTTTATGTCGATTTCTCATATGTCTATTTTTTTTGGGTGGTCCCAACAAATATCCTATATAAACAATGTTTAAAAAAAAAAACAGCATGCTTTGACCCTTAGATTATTGATTTACCCGCATCCATCGATCAGATATTCTGTCCGACAACCAAAATATATTCGGAACAATTGTTTATCTGTGAAATAATTATCTTAAAACTGGTACTATGTACCAAAATACAGTAGCACCATGAGCAGGTAAACAGACACACCCTAACCTTAAATACTAGTGTACACAACTAGTTGTCGTGAAACGTTGCAATTGTGTACAACTACGTAAATTATTTTTGATAAGTCAATCACTATTTGTTTTAATTACTCACGTCGAAAAACAGGTAAAACATAATAATTGCACGCACGTCTTTGTTTCAAGTCAGCACACGAAAATTCGCACAAATAAAACTTGCATGTATATGGTTGTGGTACGGACCAGAACCAGGCATTAATAATGGGCGGGAAGGATTTGAACTTTATTCTGGTTCCACAAAGGAAACATAATAATTTTTAGGTCAGTACGGTATATAAACATGTAAATTACAAGTATTAAAGGGGCACAGAACAAGTTTTTGCTGTTAAATATTTTATACAGAAACTTCTTAGTTATCTCCAGACATCCGTCAACTTTATTTTCTTGTCTTAAAAAAAATAAGAGTCATTGTTTAAATTCACGTCCAGGCATTAAGATAAAATTACGCTAGTAACTTTTTTTAAGAATGCAGCGATATCAACTGTCACACAAGATGGCAAGTGTTGTCAACTTAGCAGACTTTTCGTTTAATTTGGCGAAATTTAAAAACATTTAGCAGACAAATATACATTTTAGCGGGTAACAAAAATTTTAACAGATTAAATATAATTTAAAAAAATTGAATTTTTATATGTCAAACTCGAAAAACTGTGTTAAATTTGCTTCCAAAATAGTTTAAAAAAAATTAAATGCA
The DNA here is from genome assembly GCA_002778355.1 of Clitarchus hookeri. Taxonomy (NCBI): domain Eukaryota; kingdom Metazoa; phylum Arthropoda; class Insecta; order Phasmatodea; family Phasmatidae; genus Clitarchus; species Clitarchus hookeri. The sequence continues at coordinate 284,225 of NQII01000928.1, read as the reverse complement.
GCACTATTATGATGAAACTGTGTACGTTATTACTGTGTTTTAGCACATTTCTACTTTAAATCATTGTTTTTAATCAATTTTGTTTTATTTTTGCCACATTTTCTACATTTGGCAGAAATTTTGTGAATTTTATGTAAACATTCAACGGCGATTAGCAACGTGACGGGCAACAAGAGAAACTCAATTTAGTAAGATAATGTTTGTTGACTAGCGACAACGAGAGCATTGCGATGTATCTTTGGTGTGAAAATAAAGTTTTTAAGGTTATGTCATGGATGCATTCGAGGGAATGTTTATTTACACTTCCAGTTTTATAAGTAGTAGTTTTGTTATTTAACATTTTTATTTTTGTTTGTGTGTATACAGCACACATTGAGACAGAAGATTGGAGTTATTGTGTTATTCACAACGTAAATGATTAAATACAAACTGCATTCAGTTGGTGAAAAATTTGTAGCAAAATCTTGTTAAATAAATATTAATTATGTTTTAAGAATATTATATGTATTTCTTCGCACAATTTTCATCAATCCGCCTGAATTTTAGTAGCATTTGTAGTGCGGGCAGATAAAAAAATTTATTTTCGCTACTTAAATATACAATTTCGTGAATTTAGTTTTTATCCTGTATTTTAAAGATTTCGTCGCAAAACAAAAAATAAGTGTGATTTCACAGTATGTCGTGTTTTTCGCCCTACACCATTTTCAGGAGTCCCTACTAATAAGGTCAGAAGTTGTATTTTATTGATGTACACGTCAGAACCTTATCTACTGAAATCTCGCATGTATGGATATTTTTTGACAGTCCCCTGAAAAATGGTAGATAAGGAGTCCACTGTAGTTAATCTCGTAAAATGTATATAGGCCACACTCTATGAGAAGTGACAATGCTGCAGTGCAGTAGATGTTGCAACACTGCAGGCTTTGTCTGACTTGTAGGCAGCGAACGGCCACATGCTCGCGCTCACATCATTTCTCTACTTCATGTTGCATTTATCGGTTGCGTTTTGCTTTGGTGCATACTTTTAGCACGTTTATTACTTGTAAAATTGTACGGTAAGTGTGCTTTTAAATGGCAAGTTCAAATCAAAGTAAGGTAATAGAATTTGCCACTAAATTTGAGATAATTTAGGAATGCGAAAAGAGTAGCTGCAATAAAAGTGAAATAGACAGGTGGTACAATTTAAGTTCAACATTTTTTTTTATGTTAAAAAATAGACAAAATAAAAGATGCTATGCAGAAGTTAAACATGTGTGGTAAGAACAAAACAATTACGTGACATTCAGTAAGCTGTGCGTTTTACTTATACTTAGAGTGCTAGCCTGTTTGTAATAATTTGCTTCAATTGTAATTATTTCATGTTTTCACATACAGTAACCTATTGCGAACACTTTTTGCTGCTCTAATTGACATGCTAGCACACATAACCTAGCTATATTTGTAGTTCATGTCATGTTTACATCAGCCGAGTCACCGTGTGTGTGTCATAAATTTAATACATAATTTTTTGTGATGAATCAGATATTACAAGTATTCGTAATTTAGTCAGTTTTTCACTCTTGTATGAAATCACGTAGGTACAGGATTTCACTGTACCACTTGCTTATTCTTAGCTGGCTAGTATTACAAAACTAACAAAATGCCTTTATATAAGCATTTCTATATCTTACAATAATGTTAACCCATTTGGTCATACATTAATTTGTGTGTTCAAGAGTTGCAATTGTGTAATTATTTAGTATGCGCTGTACTTCAGTTTAGCACTTGTCCTGCAATCTGTGAACATGCTCAATGTTATTGGTTTTAATTAGGGATGGGTTGATTTGATTCTTTGGTTCTGCCGATTCTTCCATTAAAATGAGTACTGAGTACCAATAAAGTTGATTCTCTGAGTAAATGACTCTGAATAAAACAATGCACTGTACATTAAAACTATAACGCAAAACCATCCTTGAATATTCTGTATAGCGAAATACTCTATACAATAAAATGTAAATAAACTTGTCAGCCAAGTGCATATTAAAGAATTTTTTATACTACCATTTACAGAAATGAATTACATTAGTAACCGTGAAATTCTTATTATAACAAAATAATNATATATATATATATATATATATATATATATATATATAAATTACGTACACTTGTAGCTGACACATCATGTTTAATTGTATTTATTTCACAATAGAATTGTGGTGTTTCTATTAACGTAAAATTGAAACAAATTTTTTTTTGTGTGCATCAAAGATGTATGGACATGCAGCACTTTAAACAAAATGGCTGGAAATTTCTCCACAACACTAGTACCTGCAGACGTGTTTCGGTGCCACAACAGTCCACTACATAATTGGTGTGCGCATGCAGTCGTCCACATCCATGACTTGTTTATATTTTTCTCCCTGTTATCGGTGGTTTTTTTTGTAATGTGTTCAATTCACATATTTTGTACATAGTTTTAGGGTTTCTTTATGTAGTTGGCTTTTCACATGCATGTAAAATAAGCATCTAACTGAAAACACTGCAGCAAGTTTAAATTAAATAAAATTTTATAAATTTTACAAGTGAAACAGCAACCTTTCAACACGTCCCGACCACTGTAATAAGCATTTGTTTAAAATCTGGTGCAGGTTAAAAACATATGTCCTTTAAATAAAAAAAATAGGGTAGAGCTTCTAAGAATAGATGAAAAGTTGAAGAAAACTTGAAAATGTTCGATTAACCAAAATAAACGCTTCAAACATAACCTAGAGGCCGGGGAAAACAGCCCAGCAACAGATAATTTTTTTCAAAGGTAAATTTGCATAGTGTACTTAAATTAAAAAAAGCACCTCTACATTGTCTGCTAATGAAGCAATACATTACAGTATTTTCATTTGTATTTGANCGACCACTGTAATAAGCATTTGTTTAAAATCTGGTGCAGGTTAAAAACATATGTCCTTTAAATAAAAAAAATAGGGCAGAGCTTCTAAGAATAGATGAAAAGTTGAAGAAAACTTGAAAATGTTCGATTAACCAAAATAAACGCTTCAAACATAACCTAGAGGCCGGGGAAAACAGCCCAGCAACAGATAATTTTTTTCAAAGGTAAATTTGCATAGTGAACTTAAATTAAAAAAAGCACCTCTACATTGTCTGCTAATGAAGCAATACATTACAGTATTTTCATTTGTATTTGANAACTTAAATTAAAAAAAGCACCTCTACATTGTCTGCTAATGAAGCAATACATTACAGTATTTTCATTTGTATTTGACTTCAGCATAAACACATTAAAAATAGGTGCATTCAGTCTTATTAAAAAGAGGTTTTCCTGTGTATTTTTATTTGCAAAACTCTTGAAAAGCACAGTGTGTCAATTTTTTAATAATTAACTTCATTCATAAGCCAAGAACTTGTTTTAATACAAAAAAATTTCCAGTGAGATCACTTCCGATAAGTTTAGATACAGGACTGCTTATGATTCCATGCATTTGTGTCGAAGAGGTGTAGAAAATTCCACAACTCGGACTAGGCACAAGGAAGACTGGGCACTGATGCCTTTCTATGTACAGATAATAAATATTCACCAAGGTGAACCGGGTTCAATCCCTGGCCGGGTCACTCCTGGA
>NQII01000928.1:248160-280513 GCA_002778355.1 Clitarchus hookeri | reverse complement strand
TCTACTCCTCAATAATTAAATTTGGATTGTGCTTTAAATACGTGAATGCTATTTCATGAAGTACGTTGTCTTCTGTTAGGCATTGTTTTGTTGGTATTCTGATGAAATTACGCTCACATTGCTGCAGTCATTATGATGTTGTCTGGTCAGAAATGCTAGGCCAAACGTTTGTCATTAGACCCTGTAAAAATGAAATTCATATAAACAGATCTTCATGAAACTTGCATTTATTGATACACATCTATGGAAGTGTGCTGTGAAAATTTGGCTCAGTTTGGTTTTATGATAACTATTTTTTACATTTGTAACTTCATGTTAGCAAAATCAGTCATTTGCTTACACGTAGAGTATGTATAAGTATACAATTATTAATTCTGAAATTATTTGTGCTTAAAGTTGCACACTGTTGTTATTAGGAATTTCGATATGTCTGAAAATATTTACAAGATTGTAATGAATGCAGCGGGAGAATGGTAGTTTGTAATATTCTAATTAAATAAAATAATGCATCTTTTAAAAGCATTTAAGCTCACTGTTTACCTTTATTCTGCCCGTAAATGTTGTTTCAAATAAATCCCATATCATTTAACGATGATTTAACACACGTTTGCTGTAGACGAACTAATTACTTACTAATATCTCTGAGGGTCTCATTGCTATGTGGGGTGATAATATGAACTTTGCAAAATAGTAAAAATCACATCATCGNCTAATATCTCTGAGGGTCTCATTGCTATGTGGGGTGATAATATGAACTTTGCAAAATAGTAAAAATCACATCATCGGTGTTCTCAGAGATATATCATTTACTTAAATTAACGATAATCATATGTTGCATTGTTATGTAAATAAATACAGCTGATTGAACATACGCTACATGACAGTGTTTAGATTGANGATAATCATATGTTGCATTGTTATGTAAATAAATACAGCTGATTGAACATACGCTACATGACAGTGTTTAGATTGAGATGCAGTGGAAGGATACACAATGAGCTGAAAGTAGAAAATAAGCAGAACTTTCAAAAGTGCTCCCTTTACCATGAATAGCCTTTATAAGGATAAATTATTGTTAACTGATCCACAGTTCTAACTAATAAAGTATGTGGTAAAATAATACACTAAAATTTAGGCTCTAATAATGCATCACATTAGTAATCAAGTTACAATTTAAAAGTCTTCCATAATAAAACTGATAGCAATGAAATGTGGTATTTTTAAAAATGAAGTTTGCCTTTTAATAAGAACACTTAGTCTTGCTGCTAGTGTTGAAGTTGAATGACACACCGCTTGTGGTGCCCTTGCACACATCATGTAACACCATGCTTGGCATCAGCAGCTTCCCTGCCACCTTGTCGTAGCACTTCACTAGGCAGCATCTAAATACTGACATCAAATTTGTTCTTTTATGTTTTATATAGACATTTGATTTCAGGGTTGTATGTTACATTTTTGTCAATACATTCATGTCGAATGTGTAAAACATTGGTGTAAATTTTTTTTCTTTTTTAGAAGATGCACAACTACCAGCTGAGTGAATCCAATCATCTGCGAGTTTCCTTTTCAAAATCTAACATCTAACCACTGGAGATTTGGTTGGATTGTAAAAGTTTGATGGCTATATTTTTTTATCAAACTGTGTAAGAATCTGACTTGTATCAGGGATGATTTAGACATATATATGGCATCACTATGAAGATATTTGTGAAAGGAAACTGAGCAGCCGTGGCTTAATGAAGATCCAAGTCCAGGCTTATTTTTTCTTATCAATGCTATCGTGTATTGCATTACTATCAGGGACAAATGTTTTGCTACCATATATATATTATCTACAAATATATTATTTACCAGGATGATAGTTGAGATATATTTAACATAACTTGTGGAAAGAATGTACCAGTTTTAAGAATGAGACCAAAATAGATGAATGTATATATTTTATGCTACGTTATTCATGTTTCTATCAAATGCTTTGATATAGACAGTTGATGACTAGCATTACAAATAGAAACAATCATACAAAGTGTAAAAATAGAACTGTGTCTATTTTTGGGTTGTCATTGACAAATATTAAAAGAAAAATTAAGTACATGAAGTGTTAAAGGTATTTCATTATGTTGTACTGTATTTCATTTTGTGTAATAATGTTTTTTTAAATTTTTTTTNCATGAAGTGTTAAAGGTATTTCATTATGTTGTACTGTATTTCATTTTGTGTAATAATGTTTTTTTAAATTTTTTTTTGTGGAAATGTTTTTAAAATAAGAATTTTTGTGTTGTGCTAGGATTATGGCATGAATTTGAAGTTGAATNTTTTTTTTGTGGAAATGTTTTTAAAATAAGAATTTTTGTGTTGTGCTAGGATTATGGCATGAATTTGAAGTTGAATGAAAACAGTATTCCAGTTGTGCAGTTAGTTGTATTGTGCTACTACTCTTTGTTCTAATGTAACTTCCAACTTAAGTTTCAAAGAATAGGTATTCTTTTTTGTTTATTATGAATTTTTAATAGTTACTTAATGTTATTTGATATAGTTATTTTGGATCATTTTGCTGTGTGTATTTGAAATGTGTTTTGTGCAGTCACTGTTTCAGCCCTTGTTTCATAATTCATACTTTTGCATTTAATAATTTTTATGAGACTTGTATACAGGGTTTTCAATGTTTACTAATAAATTTACATTTTCTATGAATGTTGCTAGGAATGCAATGTGCACTTGTGTATTAGTACTGTGTGTGTAAGGTTTATTTACGCTTTATGAAAATGTAGCAGTACTGCACCAGAATAATGTGAGCTTTTTGTGAATCTTGAAACCAAATCTGAGAGTAAGTGCATGTGTTGAGGATTTTAGTGAGAAGATAATCTGCAACTATTGACTTGATAGTTTTCCAGTTTTAATTTCTGTCCATTTATGTGATATCAGCATAATTTTTTGTATGAGAGGATAGACAAACGGAAGAGATTATAGGCTATTCGGAAAGTTATATTTTTCCGGCTAAGTGTTCAGAAGACAGAATCAAGAAGCTGTATCAAGCAAAGGAAAGTGGAGTGCGCACAATGATATGCTATGAAATAAGTATTATTTTGATGATATGTGACAATTAACTGAACAAAGGAACTTCTTAAAAGTGGAAGTAGTGTAGTTGTATTTGTAGATGAAAGTTAGACTGTAAGTTTTGATTTTGAACTTTGTGTGTGTGTGTACGAGTGTATGCATATTTGATTCACAGTGAATCATAAACTTGGTGAAGAAAGTGGGAATGAAGTATCGCACATTTAAGTTGTTTTATGCACAAGCTTTTCTTGTATGGAAAAAATTGTTGGCAATGAGGTTAAATTTTTAACATGTATTACAAGAATTTAGTCCCATATGTATTAAATAAGTTGTTTTTTTAAATTATATAAAGATACACAAAGCTATAGTAATTGGCCTGAACTTAGGGAACATTGTACGTGACATATCTGTTACCAATTTTTTTCATAATTGTTAGTGAAGAGACATCACATTTCTCTATAACTGCAGTTACTGTGTTGCAAAATTTAACTACTTAAAGTTGTAATGAATGTAGTACATAAATAGTTATAGATGCAAGAATTCTGCAGTAATGTATAGGGGCATTTTATTCCACTACATTTCAGATTAGCAGGTCAACTTCAGTAAAATATACACATCAGCATTTGCTATTTTTTGAATCATGATATAATGTTTATATAGAACATGATAATATAATTGTAAATCGTTGATGTGTTGGTTTATTTACATAATTATTATATATCCTAAATATTAAATCGTGACATTTTGGATACATATTTTTGCATTTGTTCATTGTAGAAAATTATGCATACACAAATATTCTTAAAAATTAATTCTAGTATAGCAAATGTAAATTTAAGGAGTTAAAATTACGATGAATTGTTAATTGTAGAGAAGGGTGAGAGGTTTATTAGAATTGCCAGTTCTTGTAAAATTATGGCCGGGCTGATTTCTGGTCTCAGTGCTTCAGAGCCACAGCAACATAAAATAATGACAGTGAAAAAAAACATTGAAGGTCTCAATCTTCTTCCAAAAAAAGTACATACATAATGCTGTGATTTCACTAGTATACATTCTTTTTCTTTTTTAGTTAAAATGTCTATTATGTGTATTTATGTGCAGATTTAACACACATTTTTCTTATTTATTTCATACATATACGTGTGTGTATATACATATATGTATATATATACGTGTATATGCATACATATACATACATTTATATGTATATACATCTTGGTGTGAGTGGGTGGAGGCTCCCCCTCCCCCCTCTCTCTCTTTTTCAGGAAAACTGTTCAATATTTTGTGTTGCATTATGGTGATATGTTTATATGGATGCCATTGCCAATATACACTTTGTTGTGTGGGCAAGCAGGANCTCCCCCCTCTCTCTCTTTTTCAGGAAAACTGTTCAATATTTTGTGTTGCATTATGGTGATATGTTTATATGGATGCCATTGCCAATATACACTTTGTTGTGTGGGCAAGCAGGACACTTATGAATGCTAAAGAACTATCCTTAAAAAACTTTGACAGTCCAAGAAAATACCTGTTAAATTTTTTTTTTTTGTTCGCACCATTTAACGATGCATTTTGTCATGTGCATATACAAGTTGTTTGTGCATTGTTATTGTAATAAATAATTGTCATCGTCTCATAATTTTAGAGCATTTTGAGTGGATATTGGGTTAAAGTAGAATTTTTAACTGTTCTCAATCATACTGCATGTATTTTATGTTGCTGTTTTTAGATGAGTTTGTGTTGGCAGTACATATATTAAAGGGTTTGCAATGGGGGAAAAAACAACTTTTTAAGTTATTTTTTATAATATTTAATAATTTCTCATGACTTATAAGTTAGTGCTGTTTCAAATAAATTACGTAAATTATACATGCTTTTATTTTAATTGTTTTGGTGAACTATTCCATGGTGTAGTTTAGGTGAATTGATTGGTGAACACAGCTGTGCAGGAGGGAATATCCCAAGACTCTATTTCTTCCCTAGAATTGGAATTCAAATCTGTGTTCAGTTCTGGACAAATAATTTTCTGAATTGGGTAATGTCATGTCTAGATGTGGGAAATGTAGACAAACTGATTAGAATGATAGTTAATTCACTGTTTTTTTTTAAAAATCAGCGTTAGGTACTAGCAAATTAGTGTAGTGTATTTGTTTTAAATATTGCAAGTATTGTCGGTCTGTTAAGTTATTTTTACTGCGTAATGGGTATAGTGAATGTCATCATTCATTCTTCCCTCAAGTTTGCTGAATGAGAGAGTGCATGTAGTTCAGCTATTCCACATACGTCTTCTGCTGTCTGGAGAATGCAGCCAAGTGTGATTGCCAAGTTCAGAAAGTGTTGTAGAGTGTGTGAACTTTCTCCTGCTCATTTACGCATTCTTATTTAAATGTTGTGTTTAGACGGCTTTCATTTGACAATCTTCTACTTTACTTCAGTGTTGGTGTCTGCATTTTGCAAACAAATTGGTGATGCTGTGAAATGTTTGTCATTACTTCATTCTACTCTGTACATATATAAATATATATTTGAAACAGTATTGTTGTCATAGCTTTAAATGAGTTAACTGTATGTAACTTATTACTATATTATATCGTTTTGCAACTCTGTTGGTGTGGGGTGGTAGAAACAGTCTTTTTCTATCTTTTATGGTGGTATGCTGTATTTCTAAACTTTATACTAAATTAAGATAGTTGACAATCATACCTTACACAAATATCTCATAAAATTTTGTGCTTTCGAAGACAATTGGTTGCTGGAGAGGTCTGTCTATTCTCATCATTCAATTATAAATTGCCTTGAACCCTGTGGGTTGTGTGGGGTGACAGATGCTTGCTGTGTTTACATGATGATACTCCCCATCAAAGTCTACTTGTATTTTCATCTCGTTTACTGTGAAAAATTTTTTTAGTTGTGACTATGTGACATATCACAAGTACGTCATTTATTTTTATACCATTGGAAATTTTACATACTAAACACAGGTGGCTGTGTGTGCCTTTTTACCCACTTCTTCGTCCTTGCTACTTTTTGTTCTCTTTTAACAGTATTCATACCTGCAAGTTTCTTACATGAGCTTCAATACTGACAGGTATGATAATAATTTTTTTTATCCCTCATATTTCAGCATGAAGTGTTACAAATTTTATTCATTCACCACATGAGTTTTAGCTCATTAAATGTTGTCAATCTTATATGATAAGTGCAGATCCTCTTTCTTGACGATATTGCTGAGTAATAAATCTAGTATTAGAAATAATGGAACTTTCTTCTTGTTTTGTCTCCCTATTGATGCAAAAAGTACTCGACAACCCAATTTCTTCTTTTATGAGTACACATTTTGAACTGGATAAGAGGCCACTACATTTTTGTTATAGTTCTTATCACCAAGTGCATGCACTTTGTGTATGCTTTCTGTTTACAGATGCAGTGTAAAGAGTAAAGACATATTGTGTTTTAAGTATGCATACCAGAAAAGCAAAAATGTTTCTTTTTATTTTGTGCAGTCATCTGTAAAAACTTGCTGAATGTTTCATGCAAATACTTTTTGATATAAACATGTATCATACACAAGTATCATATAGGGAATCGTGCCTCTTGCATAAATGGGATCAAAGCGTAAGTTTTAAAAATATCTTTAGACTTGACTTTGCTATGTAGTTCAATGCTCCTATCTAGTTATACCCTTTAACCTAACATATAAGCTATACTTCTATTGATATGTATTTATCTGTGTTAACATGTGTTGTATTACAAGGGATAATATAAATTAGCAGAAAAACCAACATTGTGTAAAAATGATACGTTTATAATATAGCTTTGTGTGATCCTGATGTAGATTTATCTTATCCCTGTTCACTTCATGTGATGGCAAGTGCATCTTATTGTGTGCTTAATATATCTTGCTAGAAGAATTTCTATTTTAATTGAAAATCCTCCAGTATTGCTACACTCTAAATTATCCTTGTTATGTAAGAGGGTATCTGATAATGCAGGCAGCAGTTGTGAAAATTGAGCTAGTATTGTATTGGATGAAGATCTGAAATATTGGTTGTGATAAATGTTTAAAAATCACAGATTAAATAATCAATTTTTATGGTCACATTTTATTACATAAATGTTTGTGCCACATAATTTGGCATTTGCCATCTCCTGGAGTGAATTGTCAGTAAGTTTCATGTGCTAGCTGTAGGGAAGTCAGTGGACTGTTACTAGCTTAATTACACTCTTTTCTTGCTATGTATACATGTCTGATGTATATTTTTGTTAACTATTATGTGTAATTTGACCATTGCACTTCTCAAACTAATGTCAATTCTTGAGAGCTTCTTTCAGGTACTGGTATATCAGTTTTGTGAATTTGTGATTTCTCTTGATAGAATCATGTTTGGAAATGGTGTGCAGGATTTAGTCCGTGGTTTTTTAATTTTCCAAAATTTTCCTCTGATAACTAAAAATGAAAATTGACATTTGTTTAAAATACATATTTAATGGTATTTTAGAGAAACAATAAAAATTTACTAAAACTTTATAATGTTGCTTTACAGCAAATTACTTGAACACTTATTTCATTATTCATGGACAATTGGCAAAATAAAGTTTTCATTGTTTAATTCTTTTAGAATTTGGCAATTTTCACTCCCTAAAGGTAAGAAGTGAGAGAGAGAGAGAGAGAAAATATATTGGATTTTAATTGCTACGGTGAGCTGATAGAAAGTGTCCATGAGGAGGTGTAAGAAACATTGTGCCTTTTATTGAAAAAGAAAGAAGCTAACTCAGTATTAATTGTAGTATAATGCAGAAAAAGTGCATATTATATTTAGTTGTCACTCATATTGCACAACTGAATTTCTTTATTCTGTAGAATATGTATGTAATGAGTTGCCTTCTGCTGACCCACATATTTTAAATTCTAGTAATTAAATTTTTTAAAAGCTATTTTATTATTATAGTAAGTGATGCAGGGTTGTACTCGGAAGATGAATAGCATGTCAGTTTTTTTTAATCTCAATATTCATAAATAATTGTGTTCAATACAGAAGCAGGGTAGGATATTTCATTCTTAACTAATGATGAGATTATATTACAAAGTTTGAATATTATGAAGCAGATGTAATTTTGTGTATGCTTGCAAGATTTTTTGATAGAAATAATGAAGCTGAGATGCATGTTACATCAAGTATTATATTTCTTTTGTGCATTTGTGATGTCACAAACCAGTTTTCTTTTGAAGTAGAGTACCAGTGATGCACATGCACACAGTTTTTGACCGCCCAGGTTTGTTGTTTTAGATATACAAGTGGACAGTTGATTATGTGTTTTACAGTATTGAAATGTACTTTTCAAATTCCTGTCTAGCATTTTGAACAAACTTTTATTATACAGTATACATATATTGAAATGTTAGCTAAAAGTAAGAGTGTCAATTGAAGCATTCAAAGTGGTGCCGACCATTTAATTTATAGACCTACGAAACTTGCGAATTTTGAGGAACAAAACCGACCAAACTTGTAAAGCTGTACGTGGTGGAGAGCTGCCCTTTGTTGTTTTAAACTTTTGTGTATTTGGTAAAGTGGTTCAGTACTTACTGTTATGAGTTTAGTGCAGAAAAATTCTAAATTGTGACTTTCATGCTATGTTTTTTGTAACGGTATTCGGGCGACTGATAAATTAATGTTATTTTGCTGCTAGGGGATTGTGGAGTGTTGTTTTTTGGCAGTAAAGAGCTGTAACTGTTGCCAAGTTTGCACCAGTCTTAATCTCCCTTTGACACAAGATTCATTTGGCAGTAATGTACAAATTGCTTACAAGAAGGGTGGAAAGCAGAGTAGTAGCTTTGTGTTATTGGAGTTAGTGAATTACAATCCTTGTTCAGTTACAGAATGGTGTGATATTTTTCTACACTCCTTGGATAGTTTGTTCCATTATACAGGTATGTGTTGTGCTGCTACCGCCCTATTCCATTGATGTTGAAAACTGCATATGAGACTTGTAGTTTTGTTGATTTTATTGTAGCATGTTAGTGCAATGAGAAGGAAAAAGTTTTTACAGCATGTTGCATTTTTTAAAACTGTTACATGTTGCATCTTTCAAAACAAGTTTTAAGTTAAAGGTGACATTCTTTCAACATATATTAGAATATTATCTTGTAAACCAAATATGTGTACTGTTGTTTTCTGTGCAACAGTCTTCCCGTCCTCCCTCTCATGATTTTTTAACATGAGCAGAGTAAGGCCTAGAAATCAGTGATATTTCCCCGAGATGAACAGTGGTAGATTTGTGTGCAAGAGCGAGACAGTGGACGTTCTCTCTATGCTGAGGGTCGTTGCATCTCTGTATTGTGGAATAAACTTAGATTGTGGAGTCGGCACTGTGAAACACGAGCCCTGTTAGCAACATCAGTCGACTTCCTCATGTGGGTAGTGAGTAGTCGCACTGTCACACTGCACAGCTAGCTGCACATGTACTAACTTGTGAACATATTCACAGCTCTCAAGGTCATCCTTCTCTGCACAACTGCGTGTATACCTTGTGTCCAGCTTTTTNATTAGTACTTGTGAACATATTCACAGCTCTCAAGGTCATCCTTCTCTGCACAACTGCGTGTATACCTTGTGTCCAGCTTTTTTCCAAATTAAAAATCATGGTGGCTACTTGCTTACAATACCCACCAGAAAAAAAAAAAATATATATATATATATGAAAAAGTTCTGTTTGTTGCAACCAAATTTTGTGAGCATTGGGCTACATACACTAAAATCATTTTAATCCTAATATAAATATTTCCAGAAAAAATATTGCAGAAAGTGTATTAATGCAGTTTTTATCTTAAAATTAGCATGCACGTTTTCTGATTTAAGCCTGCCATCATGTCAGCCTTAAATGATTAGAACTCTGGAATAATTTTATTTTAATTTCTTCACCTTTCTCATTTAGCCTGAGAAAACTTATAAATAATAAAATTAAATGTCTATTTTGTCTTTCTCTGTACTCCTAATTATATGCTATATCAAATGTTTTGAATATGACTTTTGTCTCTTTAAGTACACAGCTATTTTTCTTTTCTTTTAAGGAATGGACACAGATTTTTTGTTTGGATGAGTCACAAATTAAAGTAAAAACGTTCTGTTAAAAAAATTTTAGGAAATGTGCTTCAGGTAACACCACTTATTCGTGTAATTTCAATGTTTAGGCTGGCATGGGTATTTTAAACATCTATTGAATAGATAATTAGTGGAGACATGGTAGTATATAGTTTGGTACAGCTTTAAGAGTTTGGTTGGGAATTAGATCTATTCGCAAAGTATTGATGTAGTATAAGTTAAATTTTATTAGTTACTTTAAATCTACTTGTGTGAAAATATTTTTTATAGGAAAAGTAATGTAAATAATATGTTTTAACTTGAGTGTGTACATTTTATCATATGGTGCATTTTTTTTATAAATAATTTAAAAGAAACTGTATGCATTTCCAAGACATGTTCTGATTATTTTTTTGGTAATAAAAGAAACAAAATGCTAACGTGTGTTAAAACATTTTATGCAAATATATATGGATGTAGCTGGAACAGTTCCACACAAGGTAACAAATTCAATCTTCCTGTCTTGTGCTTCGTCTCTTATTCTGTCTTGGTTCTTCTGTTGTATCAGTCTTTTCTGTCAAACACTACACACTCTCTCTCTCACTTTCTCATTTCATTGTTTTAATCTCTTTGCTGGTAGAATTTCACATACCATAATTTGAAATTATTGTTATAGATATTAGAAAATAATAATATTCTGTATTTCATACACAGTAGTCTTCCATTTACTGTCTAATTTTCAGATTGCTTTAAGTTTCTTTAATTTAAACTACAGTTTTATCTTAATGTACAAATTATTTCATGTTTAAGAAGTGGAATGTGTTGCTAATACTTTGAAAGAAAATCTGATTTTTTCTTTATCGTACTAAATTTTTTTGGGTTTGTTTTTCTGTTTTGGTGCCAACACATTTCATTGGTAAGCAAATGTTGCTGGTTTCCTACGAGATACCATGCATTTAGTCTTGTATGTCTGTGTGTGTGGTAATATTTTAGTGCAAGAACATAAGTTTTAAGATGACACCTGTACTTTTTGTATTTTTTTCTGTTAAGGAATAAAATACAGCAAATCATATTTCAAATGCATGCATAATAGAGCCTTCTAGTTGTATTTTCTGTAGCTCAAAGTGTCTGTCTGCAAAACTAGTTAGAACTAATTCTGTTGCTACTTTGCTGCAGAGTGCCAAAATTATTTTAAGTAAAATGATCTTTCGCCTGAGGATTGCATTAGTTTGTAGACGGTATGATGCTACATGTAGTGGGGAAGCTAGCCACTAGATTCCTTATGTTTGCTGTTATCAAGATATATTGGAAACCCCAGTATTTTCTGTGAAGTAAACTTGGAACTTGCATATGTTGAGTGTAGATATTCCAGTGCAACATAACACAACAGTGCTGTGCTGACTGATGCTGTGGACACATGCACATTCCAGCAACTTATTTAGAAATGCAGTCATTATATTTGTTCAGATTGCAGTGCTCTTGGAATATATAAAGTTTCTGGTAAGCATGTGTGAAATACAGAAGTTTGAATAGTTATGGATATTACAGTAAAACCCCTTTTTTACATTCTTCAAAGGACAGGGAAAAATTGTTGCAAAATGCAGGAGAGTGTGAGATCACGGGGTCTAATACAGGGTTCCACTGTAATTCCATAATTATTAAGATTATGAATTAAAACCTTTATCTTGGTATATGTGAATATTAATTTCCATTGCGAATCAAAGTGAGATGCAAATACAGTGGAACCTCTTTGTGTTCCCGTTCATTCAGTTTAATCGTGTCTTTTTTTTTTTTTTTTCCGACAAATGTGCTATGTAAACAGTGTTAAAAAACCAGCATGCTATGACATTTAAAGCATTAATTTACTGCACCCATCAGATAAAGGTTCCTTTGGTGCCAAACAGACACACTGGCTATAACTAACTGAGGGGTAGTTTGAATGATCTGTTGCCTGGTGGTAACCCTGCTGCGGTATAGGGTGGGACTTCCCTTCGACATGGCACTAAGTCGGGTGTTCGATGATGGCTCTACGCAAAGTCTGTTTTGACAGGGGTACTCTGTTACCTGCAGTGGGCTTCACCTGGAGTAGATCTTGGCCCGGTGGCTGCTGGCTGGAACTTGGGCCCTGTCCTAAGGCGGAGGTGGTGCAGCTGGCTGGGCTGGTCTGCTCCAGCGGTAGGCTGCTGGGCGTGGCAGGCAGAACCTAAAGATACTGGAAGTCAGAGTCGTAGATGGACTGAGTGGGAAAGCCTCTCCAATTGTCGGGTGACTTGAGCTCTGTCCTTAGGGGAGGGGCTGTTGAGGGCAGATGGCAATTGGTTGCAAAGTAACTGACTAGATTTAGAGGCAGTAGCTGCCCTCTTAGCCCTCTACCTTGCGTGGCTTCTATGAGGAAGGGCATACGGGAAGGTACTATGGTCTACCACACAAAGTAGGAGCAGGCGACGAGTTCCCTGGCTAAAGTGTAACCAGAAGAGGTTAGGTCACCCAGAATCAGTCCTATCACTCTAACCGGAGAAGTACAACATGGTGGATGGAGTGGGTTAGCTGATCTGGATGTCTAGCCGCTTCGTCGCGTTTATTCCTAGTGGTTGTGGCTCTACCTTACAGTGTTCCAAGCACCAGAGTACTTGGTTCAAAGTACAGGTGGTCGTCGACGGGGTTATGATTGATGACGTACGTGCACCTGATTAAGGGTAGCCCGTAGTCCAACACTAGTTTTGACAAAGTTGGTTTCAAGACATCTCCTGCTTCTCCTTTAAGGGTTTGATGTCTACGAGGTCTGAAGTCACAATCACCCTAGAATAAGCTCACGGGGTTAAGTAAGAATACGTGTTTATTGCCCAGAGGAATACAGACGGCCTGTACTATCTCCTAGCTATCAATTGTACTGAAACCGGTGGAAGTAGGCTACGTTAAACAAGGTGAAGGGGACCTGGGACAGAACTAATCAAGAGCAGAAAATAAGCTAGGTAGCTATGACATCAACTGACCCTAACTAATATACACTGTTGTCCAGAAGGGACTCGGGGTTCACTACCAAAGTGGTAGTAAGTGTAAGGAAGCAAAGACTTCTTCGGGGGTCGCTGGACATGTGTCTGGAAGACTGGCTGATCTATCGTGACGAAAGCAGTAGGCAGAGAGCTCCAGCACACGAGGTGGTGGAGCGAGCTGCCAAGTATACAACTGACGTTTTGGGGCTGCACTCCTGGTGTATATTGTCGGCCGGCTGCTGGTCCTTCGACTTGTCTGGTATCTTCGGACGTGAGCATTTTCGATGACTCATTCCCTTTATTAAGTTTCCCCATATTTTCCGGTGGTACATTCGGCATAGATTATTCTTTTTTGAACTCTGAATGCAAAACCACAGGGATAATTGACTATGTGTGCTATTAATAGTATTGTTTACATTCTTGCAACGTTTTTAGTGTTCTACCTTCTTCTTTCATCTTTACTGCATTCTTAAGTTGACAACAATGAGAAAGCATCACTTATTCTTATTATTCTTGCATGTTTACTCCACGTGTACGTTGGCGACAATGTGAAGGAATCATACAATCTGTGACACTGTCTTCAATGATCTATGGTCTTGTTATTGTAAATGGAAATTGGAAGGAGTTTGTAGCCATGGCTGTATTTTTACGGGCAAGATTATTATTGGAAACTATTGGCTGTGTGTTTGGTTAGAATCGTAAAGGTTTGAAAAAGACTGGGCTAGTAATGATTGGCAAGAATAATCGCAAATCGCAAATAAATCAGTTGTGGTCATTTTGTGATCTGAGGGATTGAGTTAGGATGGCTCAGCTGATGAAAGACTACTGGATAAAAACATTAATATAAATAAAAATAAAATTTTGCTCAATTTCAAGAATTAAAGTTTTTAATTTAAAGTGAATATTTAATGACTTTTTAAATTGTTGGTTTAAACAAACATGTATTTTGAGGTTATGTTTGATATTTCTCAGGTCCAAAAATCCAAGTCCACATCCATTGCTTTCCCGGGGGGAGTTTTTTTTCCTTGTTGGTTCACTGTAAAACTAATTATCGAGAATCCTCTGTAGTAAGTATTCATTCAAATTGAATGTGAATATTTATTTTTACTGCACCTGCTTACCACAATGTTGGGGGAAATAAAAGCTCTGCTACAATATACAATGCAAAAAAACCACTCATTTTACCCCATCTAATTTTTACAGAATCTTCTAACTTAACCTAACCCCAAGGTTTGCGAGATCATTAATTCTCTAGCTGCCGCAACTTGTCGCCATAGCATTGTATAAATGGCTTTGTTGCAGATTTTGCAATTCTTTAGTTACCGATTTGTGTTCCAAGCCCACATCTACATCACTTAACAATAATTTTTAAGTATTTACCACTACTGCTGCCAGACCATTCTCCATACGTGCGAAAAGCCTCTGAATTATAATTTTGCTATGCTAAAATGTACCATGTAATAGTGTTATGAAACGTGCGAAGTTCATGCACAATAGACTCGTCACACAGTTGTTTCAACAACTGATTGCGTGTTGTTGGGGTATCTTCAACTTCTTTAAAGAAATTCCAGATTGGTCTACTGTACTTTTTCTATAGGCTTTGCCTTGAGAAACCAAAAATCTAGTATAGACAAACTAACAAAAATCATCTTTTCATTTAAGTTGGATTTTTTACCAGCAGGCATCAATAAAACTGCCTAGGTTGTTTTTGAAATTTGGCTGCGATAAAACTCGATACAGGATACACTGCTTCCTCTTGCCACCTGTGTGGCGCTGCTGCCGCACCGCACAACAGGTAACGTGACAGGAAATTATCAAGGTCGACTGGCTCAGTATCAGCACGACACAAATACATACAACCATACTAGTTATTTGAACATGAAAAGCCTCTTTGTCTTGTGGAACATTACAACACACCTTCAGCTGAAATACTCCTGTAACTGTGATAAAAAAAAATTTTCTATCAGCTTCACATGGCTGACATTTTTACCGCTATATTCCTACCCTTCTTAGTAAGAGTTGTGAATCACTTAATTACATAAAGGAGTATTCTTAATGGTAGAAATTAGTCCCAAACTGTTTTTCTTGTTAAACCAAGACTATGAGGGGGTGGGCATTACACGCGTGTATAAGTACACTTACATGTATGGTGCAAACTCGATTTTATCTTGAATATTTTATACTGAACTGGACTGCCTCAAAGCTGTAACAATCAAAACTCTCCCATCACAAATTTTTTTCTCTTCTCATAGGATTCCTCTGCATTGCCTTTATCCATTTTTTATTGTAAGTGATTGTAACAGATAACCTACAAGGCTACTTTGCAGCTATTGTCTACGGGCAACCATATACTGCATTCTGTGATCGACTACCCATTACACTGTGCTGGAATCGACAGTATTGATATATCATTTTGCAGATGTCTATATTCGTTCATTCCACAGGAAATAATGTATGCACGCTTTGGTTACACGTGTGAATTATTCAAAGCTTCACATTATGCAAATAGTAAATTTGTTAACCAAGTACAATCAAATGCTAACCTTCAACTTGGATTATACTATTGAAACTTTGCACATGCATATTGATTATGGAAAAAAGTGTGTCCAGAAATGGTTTTGGGGTTTGTTTTGATATATTAATCAATTCTTTTTCCGTTTGTGTACAACCAATGTTTTTAAGTCATCAGTATGAGTTTTGTTTCCAGAATGAGTTGGTCAGTGTTTTAGAGAGAGCAGTAAAAGTCTAATATATTACTGTAATTCCAACAGCTGAATTTAATACCATATTCACCTGAATATAAGACGAACCCCTACATTTGCACTTTGCTAATGGGAAAAATTCAATTTTGCCTCAAATACTTATTTGCAGGCCATGATGATAACAAAAAAATCAAAAGTGAAATACCACGAAAATAATTTTTAATATAAGTAAAATATGTAAAAGCTTACCAGTCATCAGACCTTATGTACAAGAAAGAGAAAAGAATGTAGTATTAAAAAAAACTGTTCTTCGATTATTCATCACTTGAATCAAGACTCCCCAGTAGAATAATCCTCGCACACACTTGCTTCGGTAACGGAAAAATCGGAAAAATGCCTGGCTGCGCACAATTATTATGCATTTTTGCATACCGAACCACCATTAGTTTAAAATTAGCATCATAACTATAAGACTCAAATTTTCTTAGTTAGGGCACCGATATATATATATATATATTTTTTTTTTCCCCAATGTTGCGGCTCATAATTAATTAACACATGCTCATTTACCAATATGGCTTGATACGAAACCGGAAAACGGCTTCGACCAGGAGTAAACAAAGTACGGAAAAATAAATAAGTCTTGGATACAGCTATTATCTCATACACACAACCCACACATTCACTCTGGGAATGTTGAACGTCAGCGCTAAAGGTGGCCACTAAACAACTTTTATCATTCGTGTTCACAGACATGATGCGGACCCAGTGGGGGTCGTTCTGCCGCGTCTGGCGCCTTTATTCTGGACCAAGTACGTGGGCGTCGAAGGCAAGGTCTGGAAGGACATTGCCCCTCGAAGTGCAGAATGTGGTTCGACCCTGGTCAGGGTGGGTTGGTGGCTCCTCAGGTGGGCGTCTGGTGGTTGTTCTGGCTCNCTGATTAGGGGGCCTCGGCCTCGCGGTCGTGAGCTCTGCCGGGTGAAGGGCGTATACATGCCCTCTGGTTACCGTTCAGACTCTTACCCAGGCGTTTTCTGCCCAGTATACATTATCCTGGCGTCCCACGATGGTATGGGGCTCTTCCCACTATTCTGTTAGGCATGCGCTGAACTGACCTTTGGCCTTACTATGTTGGTGGCTGCAGAGAAATACAGTCTCGCCCATGTTGAAGCTTCTCACTCTGGTACTGGTTGTGGGTACTTCCGGTCTATGTATTGGGCCGGGGCATGGCATGTCCTCGTGGTTTGGGCTAAGGTGGCCAACAGGACGTCCTAGGGTTGGCGCATCTCCGTGGCCGCCAGCTCCCACTTCGTCACCTGGGCAATGAAGGGTTTGTCCCAGTAGGAGCTGACTGGGGCTGGTTGGTTATGGCTTCGTTAATCCTCCTGAGGGCAAAGAGGATCGTTGGTGTGCGTTTGTCCCAATGGCGGTGGTCCTCTCACACACTGAAACGGAGGCTCTTACTGAGTTTTTGATTCCTAGTCAATGGGGTTGGCCTGCGGGTGGTATGGGGCGGTGGGTAGTCGTCTACATTTCCACTCTCTACGAGTTGCGTGCTGTCTGCCATCGGTTACTGGTGAATTGCATGCCATTGTCCATCAGGATGGTCTGCGAGTACCTCCAGTGGGAAAATATATCTGTCTCAAACTTCTAGTTGATATTTTGGGCTTCTTGACTGGGTAGGGGAAACTTCTCTACCTAGTGGGAAAATTGGTCAGTGACCTCTAACAAGTACCTGGTGTCCTTGGGTAAGGTCCCATAAGGTCACCAGCTAGGTGTGTCCATGCTGTATGTGGTAGACAGGGTTTTGCTGTAGGTTGGGGTACGGGATAGGCCTTGCCTCGACAGTATGTCTTACAGTTATTGGCATACTCTCTCATATCACGGCTTATCCCATCCCATATGTATCTTACCCCAATGTCGTTCAGCGTCTCCTTAATGCCGGGGTGGTAGACCTGCGGATGGTCATAGTGGTGGTGACAGAGGTCCGCCGTCAGGTTCTTGGGTATCCAGATCTTCCACGGGCCCCTTGTTGTCCGCTCCGGGACCAGACGACGACATCCCAGAGTTCGAATCTCTGGGACATGTCCTGGAGGAGACGCTGGTTTTCTGGGTTCTTTTGTTGGTGGTAGCTAATTTGGTACCTGCTTAACTGGAGGTGGAGGGGCTCTTCGGGGTTTCTGGTAGTAGCCAGAGGGGGAAATCATTCTCTTCCACTCCTTCCTTGGTGCCCCCGTCGAGGTCTGACTGGTGTGTTAGGGTGTCGAGCAGGTCGTTTGTTTTGCCCAGCCAGTGTTGCTTCTCGGAATGAAATTCAGTGAGGAACATTTCCCACCATGCGAGTTTGGTCTTGGCATTCTTGGATTCATGATGCAGCCATTAGAGGACTTTGCTGTTGGTTCCGAGTAGAGTTGTTCCGATACGTAACCTTTTTTAAATGTATCTGTATCGGGTATGGTATCGAGCCAATACATTAGTATCTGTAATAGACAATGAAATCAGGTTATTGCTCTCACAAAAATTATATGGTGTGGTACGTTTTACAATATTAATCAGCCCTTCCGTTTTTTACGGAATTTTATACCAACAAAAAGACCCGGATAAAGGCGAACGTCACAGATTTTCTATCACGCTACTCATGACTCTCTTACATCTATTTACAAATAAATGGCTGGAGTTCATAGATGTATACATCATGGACGCAAGTGGAAAATTTTCATTTCGCTGTGCTCTGGGTGGCGATATTGCAAACTACAATTGATACTATTTCAAATATTTGCGTTGACCTCTTGCTGCTGCACTGAGAACTATTCTGTAACCACCAATGTGTTCTCTAATCTTGCGCGTATGTGTTTGGAATTTTTTTTTTTTTGTTGTCTGGTATTATTATTATTGTTTGGCATGAAAAATGTAACTACACCAAACTGAAATGTATGCTTTATACTTATACAAACATATTGTGAGCTGTTTAAAAATATTTTAAAAACAACTTTCACTGCTGGAAATAAATATTGCAGCCTGTAACTGTCATAAAGTATTTATCTTCCAGGCGGCGAACTGCAANTTGTTGTCTGGTATTATTATTATTGTTTGGCATGAAAAATGTAACTACACCAAACTGAAATGTATGCTTTATACTTATACAAACATATTGTGAGCTGTTTAAAAATATTTTAAAAATAACTTTCACTGCTGGAAATAAATATTGCAGCCTGTAACTGTCATAAAGTATTTATCTTCCAGGCGGCGAACTGCAATAAGAGGCGCATAAAAACGTAAATAAATCAGAGGAACAATACATTACTACAAACGAGCAAGTGAAAAGACACAGAATTGATAAAAGTTGAAAGCCGGGGTATGCAATTACGGTCTGTATGGACTATTGGTAAAACNGGGTATGCAATTACGGTCTGTATGGACTATTGGTAAAACTTAAGTCTGCATCTGTGGTCATTAAATACTTGACACCAGCGGGCACGGCTCTGCAAAAAAATACTGAGCATCTGACTATCTGAGCATAATCCTTATTGTTTTTTGTTTATCGTGTTTTTTTTATGCGTGAAATGCATTTTTTGGCACCTATTAATTGTTGCATACTGCGTTAACATGTCTTAGTGTGTGTGGAAATACTTTTCTAAAGACTTGACAGACGTAAGTAAAGCAAAATGCAACCAGTGTGGTAAAGTAGCGTCTCGGGGTGGTAAAGCAGGTTTTACCACATCAAATTTAAACGAGCACCTGACACATTGTGACGCACATCAAAATACGTTGGAAATTGCGAGCTTAGAAACAAGCAGGCGGGAAGGGCATTGGTATCGGGGTATCTGTATCGGAACAACTCTAGTTCTGATTATGAAGTACCTGCCCTCCCAAGTGGTAGCGGTACTTCCTTACCGGCCAGATTACGCGAGACACTCCTGCTCGTTGATATGATATTTCTGCTCAGTTGGTTTGCGTAAGCGATGACTTGTAGCTGGCCGGCGGGTACCTCTTGATATAAGACTGCCCCCAGCCTGTCCTGGCAGGCGTCCTTCTGAAGTATTACTTGGCTCTCCTCTCGTGGTAGTTGTAGTTGTGCAATATGCTGCAAGCTCTGCTTCAGGACTTGGGGAAGGCGTTGCGGTGTTGTTCTCCCCACCGCCAACGTGTTTCCTTCTCTTGGAAAGGGGAAGGAGGGGGGGTCATCTGTCGGGCGATGTCTGGCACGAAATCGCGTAGCCAGTTACATAGGCCTAAGAAGCAGTGCAACTGCTTCTTGTTGGTGGGCTTCTCAGTTTCCTCTATGGCCCGTATTGATGCGGCTTGGGGGTAGTTCCCTTCAGGTGCGACTATGTGCCCCAGATAGTCAATAGTCATCTTTCCGAAATGACTCTTGGAAAGTTTGCAAGTTAGGCCATGTAGTTAGTCTCGCTCGCTGGAGGTGTCCGCAGTGCTCCTCCCATGTTTATGAATACGCTATGATGTCATCCAAGTACGCGAAACAAAATTGTACCACGCAGCCGGTAAGAACTAGCGGACATGAGCCGCTGGAAGGTGGCGGGGGTGTTCTCGAGCCCAAACAGCATTTCTCCGAATTGCAGGGTTTCACCCTCTGGAATGGTAAATGCCGTATATTTTCGGCTGTTGGGGTGTACTGCGATCTGCCAGTACCCTGACTGCATGTCGGGGGTACTGAAGTATATCTCTGAGTGTGTGGCTCCGGTTCATGGCTGGCGGTGCAATGGGGTGCGTCACATTCAGATCCTTGTAGTTTACGCAGAAACGTAGTGCCCATCCTTCTTTGGGACTAATACTACCCGTGAATTATACTGTACAGCGAATCAGTTGGTTCCACGATCCCATGCTTCCTTGTCTCCTGAACTTGGGTCATAATGTGCTGTCTCAGGGCAGAAACTCTATATGGTCGGTTATACCCTGGTACGTCAGTGGTGGGCCAAATGTCATGTTGGATGCTTAGTGTCTGGCGTAGCGATTCTCCTTGGCCGAAGGCTTCTGCATTGTTGTTCAAGATTTGCCCAAGTTCTGCGAACTCTGGTTCAGCTAGCTGGTGGTTTATATCTTTGGGGGTAATAGGTGGCGGGATTGCCGCGTCAAGGCTGTGTTCCCAGTCGACTGTCACCTGGTGCTTGTCCCCAATATATACATGCCGTTGGTCGTGGTCCATCACGCACTGCTGTTGGCGTAGCCAGGGTTGTCCCAGGATGACTGCTTCCGTGATTTTGAGTGAAACCACGATTTCGGCTGGGTTCACGTGACGGTCTATGCCCACAGTCAGAGTGGTGCGGCCGTTGACCTTAAGGGTCCGGTCGTGTTGTGCCATGCGCACCAGGTGGGTTTGAGGATGGAGTGATGCCCTTTGTTCAGGAGTGAGCACGTCACTTTTTACAAAGCTGCCTGTGGCTGCGGAATCTAGCAAGGCTAGTATTCTCTCCCGATTTATTTCCACTTCAATGTGGGGTGCTTTGGGTGGTTCACTTTCCTCATCTAATCTCTGGATGAGACCGGACCCATGGTTGCTGGTGGTGGTGCCCTGCTTCGCACCCCGACTGTGGTGTTTTCCACGTGGTTGGGTCCTTTAACTTCTGCTTATCTTTGCGGGGGTCTGCCTGCTTGACCGGGCTGTCTCGGTTGAAGTGCCGTCCCGAACAGTACTAACACTGTAGGGGCGTCGCGGTAAGGGAAGGAGGCGGGTGAGAATTTTCCTTTCGTTCGGGCAGCTTCTCTTTCTCCGTATTCTTACTGGTACGCTGCTTGTCCAGCAGGGCCTGTGCCTTTTTATTTACGCTCGGTTTCTGTCGCTCTCCAAGAGTTCGTATACTGTGTCTGGTTTCAGGATTTTAACAGGTTATGCAATTTAGTGAGGAGCATGCGTGCAATGTGGCGCACGCAGTTTTCCTTGCTCTCTTCGGGGGAGATCCTGCTGTACGTTTGTACCTTTCTTTGGTTGAATATTTCTGCCTCTTCGTCGATGGCCTGGGTTCGACTGTGGAATTCAGTAGTTCAGTGATCTATGACCTTGTAACGTTGGCACATTGCACAGTTACAAAGTAATAGCCTGCTTTACGTTGCCACTCTGCGATAACTTTCCACTCGACTAGCTCAAGACGGAGTAACACGAGACTCTGTAAAATGTACGCCAATTGAATATGAAATAGTCAAGTTCTGGTGCATTTGTTCTATACTTTTATTTAACAGTTAAGTGATACATTTCACATACGAAGTTCAGATATGCAGAGTGCAAAACGTTCACCGATAAAAATACAAGTGCATAACAGCGCCACAGCCGTTTACGAATTATTAAGTTTCTTAAAAACTGGCCCGAAGAAATAAGAAATGCGGCAACCTCCCACACCGGCGTAGAAATAATCTCACAAGTTCAAGTTTGCCGATGTGGGGGTTAGCGTCACACCCGACGCGGCCTAGGCTAGCAGACAACTGTTCGGTATCAACTGAACTGAGTGGCGACTGACTTCCAACTGCCAACTGACGTGAAGGGCGACAGGCACACGTGTACTTGTGCTGCCTATCACCCTTATCTGGGGAGAGGGGGTCTCCCCAGATAAGGGCCTGGCGTGGGCTGCCCCACACGCTCTCCACACGTTATCGAAACTACTTCGTACAAACTAAAACTGTCGACGCAGTCTGAAAAAAGTTAATCTAATGTTGACACTTAACAAAAACTCCAACTTTCAAAAAGGCAACCGTATGCCTGATAAACATAAAACAGCTAACGTCTGCCGAATAAACAAACTATCACGGTAAACGAACCATCACGGCTTTAATTTTGAAACCCAATAAAAATATGACGAAGCTTAGCCAAACGAAAGAAAATAAAACACGTGTCCCTAAAATTAAGAATACTGTGTCATTACAACCTCCTCACCGGAGAATTAAGTGGCGAGGCAGGAACACACCATGCAAGGGGCTCAGGTGCCATGTAAGTAACCTTAAGTCCATAGTGGACCAGTACAGGCAGTCCTCTACTTTCGCGCATTCGACTTTCGTACAATTCGCGCTTTCGTACATTGGTTTCTTACACCATAAATTCGACTTTCGCGTGTTTGCTTCGTTCTTTCGTACATAACCTTTCGTACATAACCAAAAAAAATATCGCGCGCATGCCTCCACGAGAAACGTAAACATCAAAGATATATGGATTGTTTATATTCTGTAGGTTTTGTCTTCGCAAATAATATTGCAGCAAAGTTGACTTATACTACGTAGAGACCTCTGGTGTGGATATACGGAACTATGTTTCCGATATAACTGAACAAATATGCAGTTGTATGTCTGATGTGTTACTACGCTATGGCGCTATGCCGCTCCTGTTTAGAACTTCCGTTGTTTTTATTATGGTTTTTAGTTTCCTTTGAGGTTAATTTTATATCCATTTTTTTTTTTTTTTGTTAATCTATTGGCGCACGTACATAATTATTACACCACGCAATGAATAACAAACGTAAAAACGAAAGTAATGAAGACTCGGTGTGTAAGAAACAAAGAAAACATGTTGTAAATAGTGTACAAACAAAATTAGACATTATCGCGCAATCGGAAAGTAGCAAATCACTTGCGGCTATAGGAGGGTCTTTCAACCTGAGCCGATCCACTGTGCGTTCTATTGTAAAAAGTAAAGGAAATATAAGGGACTATGTTATAAATTCGGGAAATCTTTCTTCTAAAATAATTTCAAAACGGCGGGGTGTAGCGATGGAAGAGATGGAACGTTCTTTAAAAGTGTGGTTAGACGATCAACACCAGAAAAATATCCCTATCAGCCTTGCAATAATTCAATGCAAAGCTCTCAGTTTGTTTGAAGATTGGAAAAATTAGTCAAATGTTTGTGTGTGTAAAATATGTCTTTTCAATTGTTTGAACTATTAGCTATATATTTAAACACTTTTAAATAACTTTGATGCATGATCTTGTTTCTTTGTGTGTAAATATATTGTTTTGAATATTTTTTTTTTGTTTAGTAAGTTTTTTTCCCCATCTAGGAACGGAACCTCATTTATCACATTAAAATAAGGGTTCTACTTTCATACATTTCAACTTTCATACACAAATTTAGGAACACATTGTGTATGAAAGTAGAGGACTGCCTGTATATTGTCTTGTTGTAGGTACGTGTCTCCTGCAGGCCGCTGTACATACAGAAATGGGTGCGCTTGATCTGGCAGGAGGTCCCTGTATCAATAGTCCCCATAAGAGGATACCACCTCAAGCACTAGTCGGACATACAGTAACTGTTGCTTCATTTGCTGGGCAATGCACTCATCTGCCATTGGCGTGTACCATTGTGTACCTCTACTCATCCGTCCAGGTGACCTTTTTCCATGTTTTGAGGATTCAATGGCAGTGCTCCTGCACTCACGTTAATCATGGAGTCTTGTAAGGTGCAGTGAGGGAAGTTTCTGGATGGTGTGACTGTTAGTTCATTGTGGTTCAGCATCGTATTGGTGAATGATCTGCTTGTCTATCAACTGTTGCCAACCAAGCCAACTGGCTGTCGCCCTTGTTATCAATATGTTGTATGGTACTGTAGATATCCCTTGTCATCTGAAAATGTGAACACTATGTTGTTGTGAATGCAGGGTCAGCAACATGTTTAGCGAGTTGCACTATTTACTCAGACTTATTTTGTGTTCTCTAATGCCCGGTTGCACCATTGAGGTTCAGCAATGATCTAGTATCAAATACCGGTTTGATCTTGGTTCAGAACGTTTGGCTATTGCACCATTGTATTCTGCGTGTCCAACTAAGATCAATTTAAACCTCGCCTTGAACGAGTACTTTATTTTAAAATGTCAGAGTTATATTGAAAAGCATATTTGTTTTAGAAACGGCATAAAAATTCAAATATTCCGTATTTAAGATCAGGTTGGCACATAAAAATACATCTTAAGTGTTTATAAAGTTAATAGAGAAAAATAGAAGTCACTGTTGAATATAGGTTACGTGAAGATAAAAGCACAGTTTAATATATTTATTTACTAGAAATAAAATTTGTAATATTTATATTGTTTAAAAATGGATTCTGTTGTTAATTTAAAACTGAGACCTTTCACAAAGTCTTACGATACAATGCACTTATTTAATTAAAGTTGGTATTTATGTTTTGTAAACAGAATGAAATTTGTTCAGAGAAAACAAAACAGAAAACTGGGAAAGCCATTCAGAATATCACCAACTGTCCTAATTTTCCGCCCGAGCTAAAACTCACGTTGAATTTTTTTCTCGCGAAAGAGCACCCGTAACTGACGTTCAATAATTTTGTTGGGAATTCAAAACAACATTATACACACTTCAATATTGTTTAGTAAAATTCGTACAATAAATATTTTACTTATAACAGATAAAACATCACACCCTCTAGTTCTATGTACATTACTTTCTTCAATAATATTGGTTTTAAAAATAATTAAAAAAGTGTGTGCAAAGGGTTTCCAATCAAACAATACAACTGAAACAGTAAGTTTTCAGTGCATTCAACTAGATTATATACTAAAAAGTCCTAGTCTTTAGAGATAATGTCCACAGAAACTTATAAATTGACTCCGAAATTTAAAATAAACAGTTGCATCATGACGTCACGAAATGAGAGCCAATCGCAAACAGCATTTCATTTCAATCCTAGTTCCGAACCGAGATCAGGAGATCCACGATCGGAACTCGAATCAAACTGAAGATTGTGTTTGAACCAAGATCCTAGGATCTTGGTTCAGGGCTGTTAATGGTGCAACCGGGCCTAAAAGGAAACGTAAGTTGTTAATACACTTTGTTCAGAAATGCTGTTTTAAATATATGTTATCACCATTTATTTAGTGACATGGAAAATTTCCAGTTCATAGTTAGGAAATACATTTACATATGCACATTTTGCACTGTCATTTCAAACTTATCAAGATAGTTACATCTCCACATTGTGTGTGCATAATAGATATGCTTCGTTGTATATATCTATGGTTTTATATCCTAAACTTGTTACATTTGTGTTTTCTAACACAGCGGTGTGACTAGCACAATATGGAATTTGGTTTTTTTGATTTCTAAATAAATGAGAGTTCAGGCAATGAAACATTGCACATCTGGTACTCAGATATTGTGAATTTAGCACACTTTGTAGGATGCTTATTATGAGCTTCACATTAACAAATATGTTGACGACATATAAAACAACAGTGCTGCAGCACTTATATTTGGCATTTGTGAAAAATGTTCTGAAGTGGCAGAAACAGAAAAAAGAAAAGGACTTTAAAATTCTTTTGTCTTCCTGTATGTTTTAATCAAATTTGTATTGAAAAATTATGCAGATTGCCTGTCACTCTCGACACAGGTTTTGCATTTCAAAGCGCAGAAATTGCAAAGTCTGTAATGAGAGCCGTGCCGATTCACTGTGTGCTGCTAATGTGTGAAAAAGCAGTTTTTAACTTACTTCAGTTTGCAGTGTCCATAAAGTAAATACAGTAATGCAACAAACCATGCTAGTTCAAGTGAAGACAATTTAAAAAATGTTAGTCAGTCTGTGT
This sequence comes from Clitarchus hookeri, assembly GCA_002778355.1. Taxonomy (NCBI): domain Eukaryota; kingdom Metazoa; phylum Arthropoda; class Insecta; order Phasmatodea; family Phasmatidae; genus Clitarchus; species Clitarchus hookeri. Next base: position 254,153 of record NQII01000928.1, on the reverse strand, counting down.
TTGTAAGAATACTTGTTCATGAACACAGAAAATGGTAAACATGCATGAGGTTATTTTCATGTTTTGTTTCTACTTACATTCAAGTGATAAGTTTGAAACACAAATGGCAGATTGGTTTTATGTATGCGTTGGTTCGGCAATAGACAGGATTTATGTTAACTTGCAAAATATGTACTATTAAAAGTAATTCTTTCAAAAACAAAATGTAGGCTCAATGACGTTTTGTGCTTTGGTGCTTGACACATTTAAGTTGGTATAAGAAAAATGGTTTCTGAACAAGAAGATTCGAAATAAACGCCTTTCACATAAATAATTGTTATCGTGAAAATGTTACTAATGAACTCACTCCTAAATACAGCAGAAGTTTATTGTAACGATTCTGAAGGGAACACTTTCTACGTTCACTAGTGGGGAAACTTATCACGTACTATTATCTTGTAATGTATTATGTTATTGTAACATGTATTATCTTGTAATGATATACAAAACTGATGTATTACATTTGCATGTGTAGTGTACTTAATAATCTTAATAACTTGTGGGAAAGCATTCCATAACAAAAATACATACTAATTTAAATATTTTAAAATATGAATTTAACTCATATAACTGAAATACTACATTGTAACCTGTATGGATAGTTTTTCAAGGGACCAAAATAAACTGATTCATGTTTAGAAGCAATGCATGCATACTTTAATATCCATCCAGACATCATCATCTGGTTTGCTGTGTGCAATATGTCGCAGAAAATAACAGCGTATTGTGTTGTTAATAAACTTAATAAAAAGCAAACTTGTCACAAACATTTTTTGAGACAGAAAATCTGCATTATGTTATCTTCTCATTGTGGGTCACCCTCATTTTACCCTCTGGCCATCACCTTATGTTGATGAACTTTGCTGTTAAAATAGTCCCGTTTCTTCCCCCCCTCCCCCTCCCGAGACTCTGACCCTTATCAATTTCAAGCATAGATTATCTCACATCAGGGTGGAGTTTGGTACACACACTACAAATTTTGTTTCAATAAAACATAAGTAGAGCACCTTTTTTCACTTTTGCATTTCTTGTTTCTTAGATGTCTTATTGGCGCTGAAAGTGCTGCATTACATGTTTGTCAGATCAGCAGCAAATTATCTGCAGTTGGCAGAAGCACTGTTGATTATTTAACATTGGAAAATTTGGCACGAGGAGCCAATTCAAATTGGCACAGCTCTATCTATAACCAAGGACCTTGAAAAATGGCAAAGTGCAAAATATCATTACATTTAGTCATTAAAAGTTGTAATGACGCAATATACTTAATTTTTCGTGTGTATGAAGCTCGGGAAAGTTTCATAATAATTTTAACGGGTTTTCAGTAAAGCCGTGTTGGCTCGTTTCCCGTGTTTGTTCGTGTTCGTTTATCAGGAGTCCGGTTGTGTTTCATCATTTCAAACATCGTGGTTTTTTGGAACGCGTCATCATTAGTTAGATTAGTTCCTCCGGCGCCGTTTTGATATACGAGAAGTTCGTTATCCGGAGGTGAGTGCGTCAACAAGTTTTTGTGGACCGCGAAGTTCGTTTTTGTTGACAGCACAGTTTTAGTTTCCTGCGACGCAGTTACGATATCGGTAACGGGCGCAGCAGTATCGATGTCAGGCTGAGCGTGGGACAGCGCAGTTCTCACGCTGCTGCGAGATGATAGGCGCTTATTGCAGGAGAGGTGGGTGGTAGGCAGCCCGATATAGGCGTCTGTCTGTCGCCCTAAGGAGTCTTAGCAGTCGCAGTCGGAGAGCAGTCTTGTTAGAGCAGTCGTCAGAGTTACTTCACTTCACTTCACGTCGCCTGTGAGGGCAGTAGTCAGAAGTATGATAGCCTAGGCCGCGTTCGGGCAGGACGGTAACCCCCACATCGGCAACTAGACTTTTATTTCATTTCTCAGCCGGTGTGGGAGGTAGCAGTAATTATTTATTCTTCGGGCCAGTTAAACCACTGTGACGCTGTTCTGTACTTGGATATTTATCTGAACGGTTCGTACTCTGCATACTGGACATTCGTATGTGAACTGTTGTCATTCAAAAGATAAATAAATACATAGAACTAACTAACTTGGAACTTGAACTGTCTTTCATAATCAACGAACATTCAATGGTACTGAGTCTCGTGTATTCTACCTTGAGCAAGCCGTGGCAAGTAAACAGTCGGCAGTGTAAGCGGCGAAACGTTACAAGATGGCGCCCGTCCAACTGTGCGGCATTATTATTAATATTTAAATAACGCAACGAGACGCAACATTACAAAATGGCGCCCAACGTGGGGCTATAATTATTATACAATATGGTCATTACTAGCAAGACGCTTCATTACAATATGGCGCCCAACGGCAAGGCTGCATGTTTTTAAATAACGTAGTAACGAACGCACTATCCGCTTCATTACAACATGACGCCCAACAGTGCGGCTATAATTATTATACAATACGGTCATTACTAGCGAGACGCAACATTACAAAGTTTTCCATGAAAGTCTACACTTGCACACAAAATAATACATTTTTTCATTTGCTTATGTTAGGACACCATACGAGCTGTTGATCAATTTTTACTCTATAAAAATGGTTGCACTGGTGAGTTGCTTGAAAAAAATCAATGAAATTTAGAAAAACAAACAATTTGTTTGGGATTTTGTGGGAATGATGGTGGAGACCAATAATCTCCTAGAAAAAACAAAATATCCGACAATGAACTGGCTGCAAAAATATATCCAAGGTGACTTTAAGTTACTCTTTCTAAGCATGTTAGCCGAGGTTGGGAATATTTTACCTAACCTCAAAAGAAGGAAGATCGTAAGATGCTGGTAACTTGGCTACATTTAGTTTCTTACGAAAAATTCTTTATATTCTGTGAATAATAGTGAGACAACCAAGGAAAATGGAGAAACTGAAAATAAAGGGGAAATTATTACAGTATGAAGAGGACCTGGACCCAAGGAAAAGCAATGTAAAGTTCGAGGTAGTGTAAAATGTGGAAAAGTAAAGAGGTTTTATGTTGTAATATACTGTAGTTTGAGTGGAGTCTGATGTAGATAACACAAATGACCATGTGTAAATGTAGGCCTACCTGTCTGAGGTTTAAATTCATAAAAATGAAAAATATCAAAAACAAAATTAATTAACTAAGTTTTGTTTTCAATTCTATACTTAATGCACAATTTTTGTGTTTTTTAAACACTGAAAATGATTAGTTTTATTGTAATTTTTTGGGGTCCCTATTTATACCATTCCGAGACCAGTATGCTTGTGCAAAAGTAACCATTGAAAAGCCTAAATAATTGGTTTGTCCATTACCCACAATTTATTAGTGTTGCCTAAGAATTTAAATTTATGGAACTTATTTTTTTGTAGTACATGTCTGTAAATATTGGGGTCAGCCTAGAATCTGGTTGGCTTCTAGTGGGTAAATGCAGTACTTCATGAAACTTATACTGAACTCAAACCAAACATNATGATTTTTTTTTTTTTTTTTTTTTTTGGAGCACATTATAAAAGTGATCATCTTTTTCCTTGGCACAAAAAAAGCAGTTTAAGATAAACTGCTTTTAGGTCCTTGCTTCTCTATACAACACTCAATAAATATTAACTAACAATGTAAAAGTGTCTTATTTTCATTTTTTTCTTTTAATGAATTGAAACATTTTAATTATAAAAAAATAAATTGTCATTTTTCTTATGTCTGAAAGATGCATAGATATGTGAATTAGTAATTTATGAAAAGCAAGTCAAAGAGTAAGAATTTATAGTTGTAGTCTGAAGCCGCCACATATTCCCTCCCCAGTGACAACGTTGAGAAATCTGAGGAAATGTAATTCTTCTTCCAGATCTCGTAGTTTTTGTAGGATGATTTAGAACTTGCTCTGGTGTACTAGGAAGGGGTCCATTTTCTTGTATCATTTTAGTGTTGGTTTTGGTTTGTGGAAGATGGTGATCTGTTAATATGAATGCAGGTTTTAGTCTGTCCACAGAAATGGTTCATTTGGCCGAAGGAGTGTCTTCATCAAATTATTTTGTAGTGCACGAGATGACTATGAGCCATCATAAACTGGTTGCCGTGGTCTTCGAATTGCATCATGGCAAATAAAAATGTGATCACTTTTCATTAGCTCCTGATGGACGAAAACTGTTGTTGTGGAGTGATGATGTTTTGTTGGAATGGGCTTCAAAATTCTTATTTGTTCTCTTAACTTCTATAAGAATGATGGGGTGTCTTGCGAGTTGGAGGTCCCTCGAAAAAATCGGCATGAAGCTTGATTGATTTAGTGTACGTCATTTTTGCAGCGGTTATATGGTAGTCTGGGAATATATACGCATTCAGACCCAAAAGTACCAATGGAAGTGGGGCTACGGTGGCTGAGCGGTTAGATTGTTCGCCTCCCACCAAGGTGAATCAAGTTCAATCCCCGGCTGGAACACACTCAAATTTTCACAATTGGGAATTATGCCGGTCAATGCCACTGATCAGCGGGTTTTCTCGATTCTCACCTCATTTCACCCTCAATGGCTCTCAAGATAACCAAAGATCACCCAAATCTCTCAACTCAACCAATGGAAGTTTTGTACTCCAGTCATCCATAAGGTGAGCTTGCAAAGACAATTTTGATTGCCTGTGCCATCATTCAATCATTTCATTTGCTGCAGGATGATATGCTGTGGTTTTGATGTGTCTGGTACCAAGAATTTGAGCGATGCATTGGAAAAGTTTACACTCGAACTGTCTTCTGTGATCCACGTTGATAGTTTTTGGCACACTAAAATGAGCTATCCAGGTCTGTAAAATTGCAGATATGTTTTTTGCAGTGATATATTTTATTGGAACCCTTCTGGCCACAGAGAGAACCTGTCTATCATGGTGACAAGATAAGAATATCCTCGATATCGTGGGAGTGGTCCAACAATATTAATGTTCACATTACTGAATCTTTCTGCGACTGCTTCATACTGACCTATAGCACTGTTTGTATGTCGCCAGATTTTTGATCGTTGGCATGGAATACATGAAGATGCCTACAACTTGATGTCCTTTTTCGGAGATGGCCACACATATTGGCATTTAATTTTGTTGACTCCTGGGTGTTAAAGGTTGCAGATAGACTCAAATATACTCCGATGAAATCTTGGAGAAATATACAGTCTAAAACTTCTAGTTGAGTTGTCACAGAATAGGTTAAGATGATTAGATACAACAGGTAGTTAACTAATGTAAATGAATCAACACTTCGCCTAGGGTCTGGGGATTGGCGATTTATTCCATCATGAAACTGAACAAATTCTAATGGAGTAGATCCATGAGCAAGCATCAGCTGTTTTATTCTTCTGTTCTCCTATGTATCTTATTTTGGTGGTAAACAGTCATTTGAGGTTCATGTAGTGTAGTTGTCGTGGGGTAGCTTTCTCAGGGTGTTGTTGGACATAAAGGTTAGAGGCTTGTGATCAGTGTAAATTGGGAAATATCATCCTTCAATCGTGTGTTGGAAATATTTGACGGAATACATTGCTAGAAGTCCTCTTGTCATAAGTTGAATAGTTTTGTGCATCGTTAAGTATCTCTGAGAAAAATGCCATGGGTTCCAAGCAATCTTCTCTGACTTGATGAAGAGTACCGCCTAGAGCAAAATTGAAGGTATTCCCCATTATAGTCGATGGCAATTCTAGAGAAGGGTGAGCTAATAGTATTGCATTTGCAAGGGTTGCTTTAAAGTAATTGAATAACTTCCTTAGTTCACGAGTCCATAAAGTGTCTCAATTGCAAATTATCACCGCACCTTATTACTTTCAAACATCAAGCTACTCATTACAAAATCATCTCTTCTGGCCCAAGCCAACAAAATCTTACATGCCACAACACAAAGGGCCATACATGGGTACCACAACAAATTTGTTAAGCTCAGCAAACTGTGCATGCAAATCTTAAAAATCAGCCCCTTGTCTACCACCTTGTCCTTCAAGAAACCATCAC
>NQII01000928.1:232004-248089 GCA_002778355.1 Clitarchus hookeri | reverse complement strand
TAATTCATCTAGTCGCCCAGAAATTCTGTCTCGTTACAACACTCAACCTTCCCACACTAGCACATACCACACCAACTCTGCCTTAGCCATTCCCATACTACAAAAGAGAAACACCTCAAAAAAAAAAAAAAAAAATCACATTTACTGAACCTCTCCAACCATAACCTCACTGCTGCCGAGAACTACATTCTACCAAATGGCCTGTCCTTCTCCCTCTCGAAAAAGTTTGACCACTTTGCCACTGTAAAGGGCCCTAAGCTTCATACACTATCTCAGACTCAAACTCTTTTTTTTTTGACATCCTCCCCATGCCAAGCTATAGCAGTAGCTCTAATCCAGTCCTGACCAAGTTTGCACCCCCATCCACTTGGGACCCTCCCCCCTTAACATCATCACACCCTCTTGAGCAGTTCATCAAATACATCTTGGTCAATGTTGCAGATCCTAATTTTGCCACCTCATTACCTAACAATAGCAACATAAAGAGCCATCCAAAATCTTCAAAACAACCCAGACTAAGCGATACATCTGGCCAATGATGGTACAACCACACAGTCTACATTCTAGAATCAGAAAACCAACTCAAGGACACATCCACCTACAAATGTCTAAGAGAAAACCCAACAACCAGATTCTGCAACCATATCAATCAATTCCTTGTTTCCCAGGGACCCCTCAAAAACCTGAGACTTCAATTAAACTTCTCACCCCAAATAAATCCACCACACCAGTTCTCTACCTGCTTCAGAAGATACACAAGCAACAACGGTCACCCCCAGGATGTCCCATTATATCAGGGATTAGCAACCCCACTCAGAGAATTTCAACCCTTGTAGATACCCACTTTCAACCTTGGGTACAGAGGTTTTCGTCCTATGTCAAGGACGCTGGTCACTTCCTTGAACGCTTTAGTTACCTGGGTCCCATTCCCCAAGATGCATACATGGTTACCATAGATGTCACATCTCTCTATACCAACATCCCCCACTCATCTGGACTGTCTGCCATAGAATATTTATTACCTCATCAAGCAAAGACCCCCTCACAGCAAACCTCTTACAGCATTCCATGTTGAAATCGCCAGGTCAACTCTCTGCAACAATTTCAGATTTCAAGAGACACACTACCTTCAGGTCAAAGGCACAGTGATGGGTACATGTATGGCTCCATCCCATGCCAATCTGTTTATGGGCAGGCTAGAAGAAATCTTCCTCAAGTCACCAAACAACCCAACCACACTGCTGGATGTGTTTCATCGATAACATCTTCACAATATGAACTTCCATTGAAGACAACCTAATTCACTTTCTGAACAATTAAAACCCTACAGTCTCACCACAAGAGTCAAACACATCTGCCCCACCAACAGTGATTTCAACAAACAGTGTGAACAAATAGCCAAAGCATTCCTCGACAGGGGCTACCTCAGGCACCTTGTCCACAAACAGATTCAGCAAGCTATCTCAAATACCGGAACACAAAGGTCAACTACTCTGACATACCCCTGGTGGTCACATATCATGAAGGCCTAAGTAAACTCTGAAAAATTCTCCACTCTGGATACAAATTCTGGCTTCCTCACCACAAACACAAGACCTGCTCTCCAAACGCCCAGATTGGTCTTCAAAAGGCCACCTAACCTCCACAACAAACTGGTTCTTGGAAAGCTGCAGCCCACCACAAATTCCAACCAAACTGTCACCTCCAAAGGATCACACCCCTGCAATAGCTCACACTTTGGCTCCTGTGCCATCCACCAACCTTCAACTTCTTTTAATAGCAGACTCGCTAGCCGTTCATACCCCATCCAAGGCAACTACAACAATGCATAANTCATACCCCATCCAAGGCAACTACAACAATGCATAATTTCATCGGCCTCACCACCAACACACTCGGGCAGAGAATGAATGGCCACAGAGCAGACACCAAACAAGCCATAGCGGGTTACATCAATAACCTACAGTACCAGAGTTGTGAGAGCCCTACCACCTTCAAGCAATAGCTCAGAACTCGGATGCTGGTAATTAGTTCACCTATTTATAGAAAAATTCAGGCAGCCACCAGGCCTTAACATAAGATAATCACAGCTCCTAACCACACTTACCAGCTATACTGGCATTTTTTTTCAATTTTCCCGCCCCACCCTAGTTTGCCACCTGGCTGCTAGGTTTACTACTAACAGTGTCCTACAACTCGCCGTCTGATGAAGCTGGCTTAGCCAGCAAAACGTCGCAATCGTGCAACCGTGTAGAAAATGTCATCCTTCTTTGTGTGTGTGCACCTGTCGAGAAGTACTTGAATTCCTATTCTTTCATATATTTTTTAATCTGTAGGAGGTTAAATAAAGCGAATTCAAAAACCTCTTTCAAGAAATAAAACATTACCTTGAACAGTTCTTTAAATAAAGAGGTATACTCTTGATCAAAACAATTCATTGCATACAATTTCATGATACAACATGACCTAAATCCAAGGTGAAATACAGTTTCCCGCCAACAACAAATGCCACTGGGCTCTGATTGGCTACTTCGTCTTGACTTGTACTTAAAAATATAACTATATCTTAAGTCAAGCCAAGAACGCGCACGACCCACACACCAATACCCTTGAACACGTTGATTCATATTCACAGCACACAGCACACTGATTCTGTTAAGTCAATCATAATCCCACCCTTAGGATGACAACTTGTTTCGTAATGTTTGCCGTGTTGCGTGTGTGTTGAATTTAGTTATCTTAAGAGGGAAGGCAGTTCATTTCCAAGTTCTTTATTAATTTTCATTTCCTGCTAATTTTCAAACTAAAATTTTAAACTTCAACCCACCTCGAAGAAAGACACTGTAAAAAATGGTATGATTGAGGTGAGATGTTTGTAGCAACATGAATTGCTGTGGTAACATGAAGGAAGTCACATTTAGTATGCGTTACCTTCTCCTTTTTGTGAATTCCTCAGTTATGGTAATGTATGGCAGGCGAAAAATCATCACTCCCTCCACACACATCTTCCTTTTAAATCTACATTATCAAAATGAAATGCATAGCAACTTGGCTAGGTTGTATAACTATTGGTGCACTTGCAACAGCTGTCCAGTTGCACGATAGCATTCGAAGGGGAAAGTGCACGTACCGCTTAGTCACTGCCAGATATACAGATTTTCTCAAAAGGGGCAAACTTGTTTTTCGCCGTTCCTTCCCCTCATGATAAAGTACTATGGATTTAACTTGTAGAAAACTCAAATTAAAAATTTGACTCCTAGGTTCTTTTTTAAAATAACTTCTTAAAATATATTTAATCTATTGTGTAAGATTTATATGTATTTCTCAATTACAGTTATGTATGATATGTATTTTCACTAGGGGTGTGCAGGAATGGAATACTGCCATGTGGAAAATCTAACTTCCCGTGGCAATTCAGGAAAAATCTGGAAAAATATTTTAGATTAGGTATTGAAGTTTGTGGGTTGCTAGGCCTACAATCTATCACAATTTTTTTCACGAAAACAAAAAAGAAGCGCAGAATAATAACTGTAAAATAAATTATATATGGAGCTAGAAATGTTGTATTGCTGTTGCGCACTACAAATTAATCCTATGGGTTTGGAGCATGTCTTGCAAACCGCCAGTTTCAATTTTCAATCGGAAATGTTAAGTGCTATTTTATTATTATTGCTTTTAAGAAATGATGAAATAAAAAATATCACTTTAAATATATACATAAATTATTTCATGTTGTGTACTAAGGAGATGTTTCTTTTTTTTGTTTTATTTTCTGTATTAAAATGTGTATACACTATACTAATTTTCCTCAAACTTACTACAATTTTTAGCATCCATGAACACACGAGCTTTGAATCACTATGTGCTAACAAAGCTAATTTCTTTATCTTCGATAGAACAAAAAATAAGTTATACATTTTTCCCACAGCAAATTGACATAGTTTAGAGTTTGAGTCTTGGCAACAGTGAGTGAACACATCTTGGAATGAAAAAAACATATCCTGAACAGACATTTTATTGACCTGTTACAAATAATTACATCCAAACCCATATTATATCTCTGTAAAATTGTTAAAAAATTTGGGTTCAAAATATAAAATATTCATTATTTACCTGTTATTTACATTTTGTATATTGAAACACTTAGACGTAGCTCACATAGAAGACAAATGCGCACAGTTCACCATAACTTCATAATGGTGCCAATTTGCAACCAGTTTTAATAAATTTTCCTCAATAAATACATAGTGTTACAAGATGCCAGAGGAGTGTATCGGAGTTCGTGAGAGATGGAGGTCTAAATAAAATTAAACAAACTAAATTTGATTTTAATTTATTCACACAACTACTACTTCAGCATTAATCTATCTATCTCCACTATTACTCTTTTTATTTCTCAGTGAAGGCAATAATTAATGTATATTTTAACTCTAATTAACATCCTTAATGTGTCTGGTTATAGTCAATTAACTTATACTGCAAAATGTATCAATTTTTTTTACTGCAGCCTTTCAACAACGTGTATGTGTAGCAAAAGGACATTCCACTCCTCTGCTAGCCCTTCTGCACTCTCCCACAGCCCTGGCGGCTAACTTGAAACACCTGTGCCGTGGATGGCCCAGCGGTTGTGCTGGTCGTGTACCTGGGGCGGCTGGGCGCAACTTCTCGCACACACATGGCTATCCATGTTGGCGGATTCGTTGTTCCAATAAATATTATAATTTACAGATCATTTTGCTGCCCGGGGTAAGTGAACCCCTTCGCCTACCCTTATATCTGGTCCTGCTTCTTGGTACATGCTTTGCCTTGCACATAGGGAAACATTGTGATACTGAGCAGTCCCCCACTCTTCCACACATGCAGGGCTGTATTTCCCTTGTAGCTGCCTGTAGGCCCATAAAAATGTGCCTCCCCTCTACCACACGTTTTTTTCCCTGTCTCATCTTTATATATTTTAAGATCCATGGAGAGAAGATGAGGGGTGACATTTTAACTTGAACCAAAGTGTAAATGTAGTATTAATAAATCACTACGTAAAAATAACACTGGTAAACAAGTTTTTTGGCACGAGGACAATGGGTGTTCCTAACAGAACTTCTTACGCTGATTTCAAATATACATATCTTCATCACCCTCAGGTTTTTTCTGAAAACAGAATGAACCTAAAAAAAATAATTTTTTTAAAATCTACTGTACACATTTACATAAGTGATTATAATTACCATTATATTAATTGGAATTTGAAAACAATGTATTTATCGTTTGTGACATAGAATGGTACAAGCTTTCAGATGACGTAGACTTTATTTGTTATTCCTCATACATGGTAAATAAAAATGGAAAATTCCCTTTAAATTTAGCATTTTTGAGATTTTTAATTTTTATGCCTCTACACCCTATCACAGCATTTTTGGACAAACTACGAAAAGCAATGTGGAACACATGTAACAAAATGAAGCAGGGCTCTGCACAGGAAGATTCAATCACTGCAGGTCTAGACATGTCGCCAGGCAGCCTGCTGCATCTTGCAATCAGTGTAGTTGAGACACTCACTGTATGTGCTTGTGTTTTGTGTTCATTTTCTCTCGTATGGGCTGAACATTTCTTGTACAGCGTACGTGTGTTGTGTCCTTAATATGCCGAGAAAGTGTGTNATTTTCTCTCGTATGGGCTGAACATTTCTTGTACAGCGTACGTGTGTTGTGTCCTTAATATGCCGAGAAAGTGTGTAAACGATCCGAATAGCTTCTGCTGTGTGTGTGATGAATTTATGTTTGAAGTGCAAAAACTAAGTTTTACACCAATGGTTAAAAAATGTTATGAATTGTATTTTGGGTGTAAAGTGGGTGATCAGGAGAACTGGGCCCCTCATGTNCACCAATGGTTAAAAAATGTTATGAATTGTATTTTGGGTGTAAAGTGGGTGATCAGGAGAACTGGGCCCCTCATGTTTGCTGTTCAACCTGTGTGAAATGTCTGACGAGTTGGGCTTAGGGTAATTGCCACATGGCATTTGCGGTACCCATGGTGTGGCATGAACCAAAAGGTCACTCATCTGAGTTATTTCTGTCTTACAACGATAAAAGGAATTAGAGGTAAGTCAAAACACACAGTAAAGATTTACCTGTTCCACAACCTCCAGCACATGTATCTGTGGAAGATGAATGTGGTGATGGATCTGTTANCACCAATGGTTAAAAAATGTTATGAATTGTATTTTGGGTGTAAAGTGGGTGATCAGGAGAACTGGGCCCCTCATGTCTGCTGTTCAACCTGTGTGAAATGTCTGACGAGTTGGGCTTAGGGTAATTGCCACATGGCATTTGCGGTACCCATGGTGTGGCATGAACCAAAAGGTCACTCATCTGAGTTATTTCTGTCTTACAACGATAAAAGGAATTAGAGGTAAGTCAAAACATACAGTAAAGATTTACCTGTTCCACAACCTCCAGCACATGTATCTGTGGAAGATGAATGTGGTGATGGATCTGTTANTACAGTAAAGATTTACCTGTTCCACAACCTCCAGCACATGTATCTGTGGAAGATGAATGTGGTGATGGATCTGTTAATGCGGCAAGTGGAAGAAGATGCCACTTTTGAGGCAAGTACATCAACCAGTGAACCTTGCATGATAACAATGCGAATTAAATGAGCTTGCCCAAAAAAGCAGCCAAGTTTTTGGCTTCTCATCTCAAATGTTGGAATCTCCTAAAATCCCTACATGTAGATACAAAAGTGTGTTCCTTTCACAACCGCCAGGAAAAACTTGAACATTTATTCTCTGAAGGATATGTCCCTTGCAGTGATGTTTGCGCTTTGATGGAAGAACTTTATCATGAACATGTAACTTCAGAGTGGTGATTTTTCATTGATTCTTTGAAAACCAGTCTGAAGGCTGCTCTCTTGCATAATGGCAACACACATCCTTCTTTGCCATTAGCTTATTCAACCAACATGAAGGAATCGTACCAAAACATGAAAATGTTGGAAAAAAATTCAGTTTAAGTGTCTTTAGACTGTGTGTTGTGATATGAAGGTAATTTCGCTGTTAATTGGTTTGCAGCTTTGCTATACTAAATTTTTCTGCTTCCTGTGCGAGTGGGACAGCAGGGACAGAACACACCATTACATCAAAAGGGAATGGCCAAAGCGTGAATTGGTAGTGCTTGGACATAAAAATGTTGCACATACTGCACTTGTTAGCTCTTACCGGATTCTTCTGCTGCCCCTGCATATTAAATTGAGACTTTTCAAAAATTTTGTTAAAACTTTGGATAACACTGGCGCAGGGTTCCTATACTTGAAAGAAAAGTTTCCTCGTGTCAGTGATGCAGAAATCAAGGAAGGAATTTTTGTGGGCCCACAAATTAGAGCTTTGTTCTCAGGTGGGCATTTCGAGGCCTTGTAGAGCTCAGTTGAAAAATCTGAATAAAGGGCACTGAAAGGTGTTACAAGAAATTTCTTAGGAAATCATAAATCCCCCACGTATCATGATATTGTGAGTGGCCTTTTGCAATTATAAAAACAAATGAAGTTAATATGTTCCTAAAAATTAATTTCTTACACTCATTGGTGTGCGCGGAGTTAGGTAATTGGGGAGGGTGCAAACTGCAAAATAAAGCTCCACATTTACGGGATTAAAAATACAAAGTAAGAATATATTTCAAAATACTTCACCACAAATAGTCTATTCTATACTAAAAATACATTTAATTGAAACACACGCACTGTCTAGTGAAAATATGAAATTATCAAGATTATTTTTTAGTTTNTACTAAAAATACATTTAATTGAAACACACGCACTGTCTAGTGAAAATATGAAATTATCAAGATTATTTTTTAGTTTGCTAATGACACGATAAAATGGGGGGTGCAGCCGCACCCCCCTAGCGTACACCTAAGCCTACACTTGCACCTTGATTTCTTTCCTGACTGTCTGGGCACCATGAGTGATGAGCATGGGAAACATTTTCACCAGCAAATATCTGTCGTGGAAAAGCGGTATCAGGGACGGTAAAGTGGAAGAATGCTCTCNATGGGAAACATTTTCACCAGCAAATATCTGTCGTGGAAAAGCGGTATCAGGGACGGTAAAGTGGAAGAATGCTCTCAGATTTCTGCTGGACACTTAAAAGGGATGTTTCAGACACCAAACTCGGAAGGAAAAGAACAAGTACTACATTTTAGGTAATATCATATCGTCTTGCACGCATGTTAGTTTACTTAGTGTCATCATTTCCCACACTCGCACCTTGATTTGTTNGGTAATATCATATCGTCTTGCACGCATGTTAGTTTACTTAGTGTCATCATTTCCCACACTCGCACCTTGATTTGTTTCCTGTTGCCTGGGCGCAGTGAGTGACGTGCATGGGTAACATTTTCACCATCAATTCTCTAATGTAAAAGCTGTATCCTGGGCTCTTAGATTTATGCTGGACACTNTTTCACCATCAATTCTCTAATGTAAAAGCTGTATCCTGGGCTCTTAGATTTATGCTGGACACTAAAGACAGATGTTCGAAATACTACATTTGAAGTTTTACCTTTATTCTTTACGCTAATGCATTTACTACATGTACTACATTTATGTTTATTATATACTTTCTCTACCTGTCGCAAAAAACTGTGTGTNCGCTAATGCATTTACTACATGTACTACATTTATGTTTATTATATACTTTCTCTACCTGTCGCAAAAAACTGTGTGTTGATGTGATCCCCTCTTCCGCCTAAGCCCGTTTTGCACCTAGTCACAGGCAGGTACTGTGCACTACAAATATGCGCACATCAAATTCATCAACCATGCATTAGAAAACATTTAAGCAACCTGAACGCACATTCGTGCATGTTGACCAATTGTGACCCGATTTAACCTGTGCGCTAACGAGGGAAACTGGAAACGGTATAAAAACTTTGCATTCCTGCCAGCGTGGCAAATTTTACAAGGGCACAGCGTAAATGGGGAAATCAATCAATATCTTCCTTGCAGAATAAAATACATGTAGAATTACGTATCGGACATTGGTCGTTTCATGTAAAGTGAGATATTAGTCTCAAAAACACGTAGGTAATGAACAAGTGTAGCCATTGCACGTTACTTTCTGGAGACGTGCCAATCAATAAAGAAAGTAGGTGCACAATTCATCTATTAATTAACGTGACGTGTTACAACATGTAAAGGTGAAGTTCATAACAACAAACATTTGATTAAATAGTGCATCAACATCATAGGTAGTTGGGCTCGGGCCGCACTTCGGGCAAGTCCAGCTGCCGAACATTAAATTCAATTAAAGCAAAAACCAAGTGATCAATCAAAAGCAATATGCGAGACGTGCTACAAATAAAATAACATAATTTCTGGAATCATCAAAACTCTCACCAAACATGGTTTTAAGTTGCAGTTCAGTTTTGAGTGCACCCATTTGGCGCATACGCACTTTCATAAATAAAAAAGATGGATTTTACTGTATTGTGTACAATGTAATATGTCAGTTGTGTCTTAGTTATAAGTTTTAAGTGCCACATTATTTATGCTCCAAGTTTTATGCACCACCCGATCGTAAAGGACCGATCGGGCGAAGCACACAAGGCCAAATTGCTCATTTACGAGGACAAAAATAAAAAATTTCGTTGCTTAAAAAAAAACACTTGGTATTAGGTAGTAGAATAGTAAATTCTGTCTTGGCGTTATTTTTTCCAAGGTCCTTCATAGTGTTATCGGTCTTGCGCCCATAACTTTGACGGAGTACGCATGTGTTGTGTTCTGTGCCCGAAAACAGTGAAGTTTAAAACATGGAAGGTGAAGCGTCAGGTGTGTATTTCTTATTATTATTGGTTTTTGTCAATTGTTTCAATAAATCAGGTAGTTATATCGATTAAAATTAACTTGAAGTCCTGGAGACGATCTGCTGCCTAAGATGGCAGGAAGCCTACTGATCTCATTCGACACTAATCATATGACATGGAAATGGTAGGATTCACATGTATAAAAAGCGGGAAAAGAAAACGCTTTCCCCCATATCCTTACAAACTGTGCTCAAGGAACCAGCTCCACTCGCGAAATGAATGTCCCAACTACAACCAGCAGCCGGCAGGAAGCGGCCAATGAGGGTAGGCCTGCACGTTGCCCCCCACCCGCGACATTAGTACCAAACAGAACCTGGACAAACTACCCACACATGTAATAACCAGATAATTCTGAGGCAAGTGTCCAGCGGAACGCACAGACTTGTGCGCATTCCTATCAGTATATACAACCAAACCACGACCACACTAATCGATACTGCAACATCCCATAACTTTGTGCATTAGATATTTGTATGTGCAGAGAACATCAGACCACACTCTACACCTATCCAACTATTCACCCGCAACAACACAGGCGAATCAATTGGGGAAACCACCCTAACTGTCCAAATTAGGGACGTTAGCCTGCAGGTCGAGACCCTAGTCTCGGAAGACATCCAGGAGAATACCACATTAGGGGTTCCCTTGCTAGTAGAACAGGATACCGTAGTGGAGATTGTGTGAGACCGGATACACTTTGGGTGCACAGAGAGGAGGACAGTGTATAATCTGGGTGGCCAGAACAAAGTAGAGAGTGCACCCATGTAGCTAGCAGAATTGGACCATGTGTTNGGAATATCACTCCACCTTTCAACGCGTACAGGTAACATGAATAAGGATTCAGAATTACTCGCCTGCGATAAAACTAAAGTCTAGCACATAACCCATTCTTTCGGACGCATTATGTGAAAAGAAAAAATTAATTTTGGTTGTTCTGAATACAGATTATGTCACATTTGGTTTCCTAGCGTCGAGCTGCTCTGTCTGATCCATTAGTAGAGAACCTCGTGCTCACAGTCATCTTTGGTCACGTCGAGCCACTGCTCAATTAGCTGTTGTCGTTGTGCTCCTGCTTCCTCCCATGTGCACCGAATCGTCATCTGCTTTGAAAGTAATTACAATAATATGAATCCCTAAAAAAATGTAATATTACCTGTGGAGGCACACTTTATAGATAAGTTGTTTAATAATTTTTTTCCAGTATAAACCAAACAGTCCAAGTGTTAATGCACACAGTGTTATTTCTGCCAAAATAAGCAAGTGATTTAACATCAACTGAATGCCTGCCAGCAACTGAATTCCCGAGTGATTTTTTTTCTTTTGTGACAGAGTATACAGCGAATACTTTTTTTTTTGCCTTGCTGTGCCATCCCGCCCCCCGCCCGGCAGCGAGCAAGCTATGGGAAGTGCAAGGCATGCATCCGTCCCATGCGGCGATATAGTTACGGAACAGCACAGCACCCCGCAGCAAAGAGTAGTGAAGTTCTGAGGAGCGTGGTGAGTTCGAGAAGATGGTGGCGGAGCATGGAGTATGAGAGGGGGAAGGAGCAGTGGGTATACCACATTGACCAAGGAAGAACACATTTAGCCAAGGCATTGTCATGTTTGTAGGGGCGGGGTGATGAGTTTTGAATGTAATTTCCTGGGAGGGGGTGGGGGTGATCGCGAGGGGGAAATGCCAGATTTACCATATGTCTGGGAAACCATCTGCTCTCCATGCCTCCCGAAATCCTACTGTCATCTAAGTAGTGGCCCAATACTTTATTATAAAATAATAATTCTTACTGAAATAAATTTGTTTTAATTAAATATGTTTATACTTATGTGTTACTGTCAAAGGAAGGGAGGTGTTGGTTTGTTTTTGGTAGGGGATGTTGTGCTGAGGGAGTTGGGGGAGAGTCGTCCAACATGGTCGTCCAGCGTACGGCCTTTACTCCCGCCCCCACCCTTTTTCATTACATTCCACAAACAACACATAACCATATTTTTTTTTTAATAATAAAAAATGTATTCTAGTGAAAATAAATTATATATAAAAAAAATAGTGACACGCAACCTCGGCTGATTTCTAATAATCATTATCGGTTTACGTAGAGAATTATAAATAGAGAGAAGCGTGCAGCTGCAAATGATAAAAACTTTATTTTTTTGTAAAAAAAAAATTTGCCCTTTTGATTATGTAAACAGTGAATTTGCACCAGAAAAAAGGAAGTGATTTACTATCAACTGAATTCCTACAACCAACTGATTTCACCAGTGATGTGGTTTATTTAGTGACAGAGAACACAATGAAGACTCTTTACCTTACTGGTTCGGGCGCAGGTAACATGCATCAGAACTCAGGACTACTCGTCTGTGATGGCATCACAGGCATCTGGTAACCTGCGGCGGCCATGTTGGATACCCTTTTTCCTATCATCTACCAAATATTCCCCTCCTACCACCACCTTCTACATTCATTCTCATTTGCCAACAACACGAAATCCTAAAATATTATTAAAATAAAATAAAGGTATTTCTGTAAAAAAAAATAACTTTATAAAAAAAATATTGTGCAAATACATTGGATGATTTCTAATAATTATTTCCCATTTGTATAGAAAAAATTTGAGAAAGTTCGCTGCTGCAAATGATAAATTGTTTAATATTATTATTTCAGATAAAAGCAAACTGTTCAAGTGTTTATGTACACTGTGTTATTTCAACCCCAAAAAAAATTGATTTAACATCATCTCAATTCCTACAACCAGCCTGATTTCACCAGTGATTTTTGTGTTTTTGGAAAAGGAGGGATTGGTTTGGTAGGTTGGTGAAGGGAAGTTGTCTTGAGTGGAAGGGGTAAGGTCATCCAATATTGCTGTCCGAGGCCAACGGTCCCTCACCCACCTTGCCAACCTTTTCCCGTCCCTTTGCCAACGACACATAACACAAAAAAATATTTAAATATAAAATGTATTTTAATTAAAATACTTATTTTATGAAAAAATATTGGCGTGCTACCTTTGATGATATCTAATAATTGTTTCCTATTTGCATATAAAATAAATAAATAGTAAGAAAGTTCACCATTGCAGATAGTTGCTTAATAAAAATAAAATAATAAACTCGCCTGTTTTTAATGTACACAATGTCATTTCCACAGGAAAAAGCAAGTGTTTTAACATCAACTGAATACCTACATGCAACTGATTTTACCAGCGATTTTTTTCCTTTGTAACAGCGTACACAGTAAAGAAACTTTGCGTTGCCGTGCCAGCCTGGCAGAGAGCGAGCCATGGGAATTGCAAGGTGTGCATCCCTCCCACGCAACAATATAGTTACAGAAAAGCACAGCACTACGAAGCAGAGAGCAGTGAAGAGCAGTAGAGTTAATTCGAGGCGATAGTGGCGGGGGAGAGAGCTAGGGNGGGGGGGGGGTACCTCCTTTACCAAGGATGGACACATTTCGCCAAGGTAGTTTCATGATGCGGACATGTGGGGTGATGTGTGTTGGTCTCGCTGCTGGGGGTGGTTGAGGGGAAATGTAAAATTAACTTGAAGTCCTGGAGACGATCTGCTGCCTAAGATGGCAGGAAGCCTACTGATCTCATTCGACACTAATCATATGACATGGAAATGGTAGGATTCACATGTATAAAAAGGCTTTGCGCCAGCGGTGTCATCTTGAGTCATTGTGCGATAAGCGATGTGAGATCCGCAAGCTCTGTTCGCGATTTGTGCGTCCATCCACATTATTCTATATTACAGAATTTATTAGATATCAGCCGAGGTTTGCTGAAAATATTTATTTATAAGATAATTAATTTTACTGAAATACACTTTTTATTTAAATATTTGTAAGGATTACGCGATGTTGTAAAAGAGGGTAATGTTTTTGGTTGTTTTTGGTGATGGGATATTTTGTATAGGGGAGAGGAGGAGGATTATCCATCTGTGACATTGTAAATGTTTTCTAAAATTTTGTCGCACATATATTTTTTTATTTTACCTAATTTCATATATGATATTATTGTCTAATTAAAAGTGCCATGGATTTTGGGAAATTTTAGGCCTATGGCAATTTATTCAAATTTTAGGCAATTGTATTATTTCAGAAATTTTACTTAAGTCAAGTATTCTTGCATTGTAGTTAGTACATAGTTGACGTCGCTTCATAACTTTGCTGGAAGCCGGTTGCTTGATGCAGACAGTTAGCTTGCAATCGGATTTTAGCTTTCATGCTTGCGATTCCTAAGGAGTGGATTGCTTTGCGCTGTACCTCGTCCACGCTACTTGCCAGAGATGCAACGCATGCATTTCTTATTGCAGTACAGTTGTGTGTAGTTGTGGACTGTTTTCGGTACTCCCAGCGCTCTATAGGAATGAGCTGCGGACTACATTTGTAACCTTTGTGCCCACGCGCAGCGCACTAATTTGTATCCTTCCGCTGCTGCCAACAGTTTTTGCCTAATTCTTTGCACGATGATGTGTCCGACATGCGTTCCCCGGTTGAGGGAGAAATTTACCAAGAAGATACGTTCCTAGTGATAAGTTAAGAGCATGTCATGTAGTATGTTAGGTTAGGAATTAGTATTTACTTTATTTCTCAAATTTCAAGATGTAAGCAGTTTCATTCTCTTCCCTCCTAGATGGAGGAGTCTTTTTCCAGTAGTACGTGCCATGTTTTATTGACTCTGGAACAGTTTATCAATTTACCGGGTTTTATTTGTTCCTCTGTTCCAGTTAGTACATGTTTTATTCGTGTTTCGATACAAGTTTTACTCAAGTCATGAACAAAGTTTTAGTAGAAGTTTAGATTGAACATTTCATTTATTGAACATGCCAGTACTACCTTAGTATCACTCCACCAAGTCGGACGTTTCTCCAGCTTTTGGTCATATTCTGAAAAAATTGCAGCGAAGTAATTTTTTTTTTTTAATCTTGGTATCATTTGGACGATGTCACTATGTAACTACGTTATAATTACCTAATAACTTATAGATTAACTCTTTTTACTTTTGTAACATTTGTGATGTAAAATATAATTTTAAATAATTGTGATTTATGAATTTTTAAATGTGAATAATTTGCCAAGTAAATGAAAATACGTATTTTTCTTGTAGATTAAATCTAGGTAGATTGTATGTGGTGCACTCAAGAGTTTCAAGGCTTCCAGGACTATAAACATTTTACGAATTAATTTATTCCTATACTGCAATCTTATACTCTTTTCATTTGTTTGATTTATGTCACATCTGTGTATTAATTAATTAATTAATCAATTATTACTAGAATAAGTTTCTAGGTAAAATGTTCATGATGCTCCCCATTTGCGTTTCCAAACAAATTATTACACTGAAGAGCCAAAAAAAAAAAAAAAAAAAAAAAAAAAANATCGTGTAGGGCCCCCCCGAGCACGCAAAAGTGCCGCAAGATGACGTGGCATGGACTCGACTAATGTCTGAAGGTATGAAGGAGGCAATTCACACCATGAATCCTGCAGGGCAGTCCACAAATCCAATCCGTGCAAATTTGAGAAAGGGTTGCACGTCTGTCACGTTTAATGATTCTCGTCAGTCGTCGTTTGTTCCGTTCTTTCGCGATCTTTTCCGGCCGCAGCGATGTCGAAGATTTGATGTTTTACCGTATTCCCGATATTCACGGTACGCTCGTGAAATTATCCTACGCGAACATCCAAATGTTATCGCTACCTCGGATATGCCATGTCCCATCTCTCGTGCGCCGACTATAACACCACTTTCAAACTCACTAGCAGCAGTAACCGATCTAGCTGCCAACCGTATCGCGTTACCAGTGGCGGATTTACACATTTGCCGCCAGTAGGCTAATCAAATTTTGCCGCCCCTACCGACCTCTACAATTGGATACCCTAGTTCACAATCAAATTAATTACAATTTTTTTGTCAATGAAATTGTAACTTTATGATTTGTGCACTATCGTCCTAATTACACCACCTTTTTCCCGTGATTAGTATGATTGTCAACTAGGGGATCGATATGTCAGTTTCTAGATTATTTTTACAACCTAACNTGATTAGTATGATTGTCAACTAGGGGATCGATATGTCAGTTTCTAGATTATTTTTACAACCTAACGATTTAGTTAAAATTGCACAATAAATAGTTTTTAGGTATATTTCTGAGCTAATAAAAGCTCAATCATGTACTACTAATAAGACGGGGTAAGGTATGCCTCAATACTACTTACACAATAATGTACATTCGGTAAAC
>NQII01000928.1:206372-230017 GCA_002778355.1 Clitarchus hookeri | reverse complement strand
CGTTTATGAACGACCCTACACACGTCCACAAGCTCCGTTTACGAATGCAGCGCCACCCAAGCAGTTCACCAATTGCCGCATGTAGCAGCACCTCCTGGCCACATCAAAACCTATTCTTGAAACGCCATTTGATGGCGAATGGATACATAAACGAAAAGGCGCGGCGATTGTCAACTGTCAAGAAAGTGGCCTTCTTATATGGTACAGAATATATCGCCGGCCGCCGCTCTATATCTATCTCTCTGGAACTCGATTCCACCACGCGGTGTATGCCTACAACAGCACGACCCCGCTTCGGCTCCCGCGGCGGCCGCGCTGCGCTCGTGCAGTCAATTCGGCCAGACACACTTAGCGAACTGTCATGTCACTCGTTCCCGCGCCGCAATCAAACGCGACTACGTAAATTGTAGAAAAATTTATCTAAGTGGTGAAACATATTACATGTTGAATTGTTTGTGTGGACCTAATAACATTTAGGTATATAAATATAAATCTGTTTAACTTCTGTAAGACATAAAAAAAAATGTGGCCCCAAATTTGCCGCCCCTAAAATCTGCCGCCCTAGGCTCCAGCCTACTCAGCCTGCTGGTAAATCCGCCACTGCGCGTTACTCTGATTGGTTCCATACCTCGTTATTTGCATACGCACGCCTATACCAGTTTTTTTGGCTCTTCAGTGTATATCAAGTGGCTTAATATAGTATGGGATTATGGTAGCAGAATAATGTAAGGTTTTGCGTCAATGTCCATAGCATAATGTTTTGTTGTTCAAGTGATTATTGATGCTATAATATGTATTATGAGCATTCATTTACCAGACACATAGATAATTTCTGCCACATTGAGCATGGTTGATAGTTACTTATTATTGGAAATAATATGCTGAACATTTGCCAAGCTTTAGTTATTCTACATTTCTGAAAGCAAACATTTTATTATGAACAACCATGCCACACACCACGGTATACAACTTAGCCGCCCTATACTGATGGCCTCTCACTCAGCCTTCACAACATTCCATCACATCCTTTGCCAACAACGCATAACCCAAAAAATATTTAAATAAAAAATGAATTTTAGTAAAAATAATTAATTTATAATTAATTATTTGCCCGCTACCTGGTATGATATCAAATAATTATGTTATGTTTATGTATAAAGATAAAGAAATAGCGAGAAAGTGCTCCATCGCAGATGATAAGTTGTTAACAAATTTTTTCCCAAAAAAAAAAAAAAAAAAAAAAAAACCAAACTCTTCAAGTGTTTATGTTCACAGTGTTACTTCCACCAGAAAATCAGGTGTTTTATCATCAGCTGAATACCTGCGAGCAAATTGTCTCACCACTGATTTTTTTGTGACAGCATATAGAGTGAAGATACTTTGCATTGTCGCGCCAGTTCGCCGGCCGCCCGGTGGCGAACGAGTCGTAAGAAGTACGTAGCATGCATCCCTACGACGGAGCGATATAGTTACGAAACAGTACAGAACTATGCAGCAGAAAGCAGTGATCAGCAGGGGAGCAGGTTGAGTTCGATTAGCTTGTGGTGGAAGAGAAGGAAGGGATAGAGGAGGAAGGAGCAGTGGGTGTACCACCTTGACCAAGGATAAAGCAAATGTCGCCAAGGCAAAGACTAGGGGAGGGGCAGGGTGATGAGTGTCGGACGTGGTTTGCCGGGGGTTGTGTGGGGAAAATGCAAAACTTACGGTACGTCTGGGAAACGATCTGCTCTCTATGAATTCTGAAAGCCTACTGATTGCATTCGACATAAATCATACGAAAGGGGAAAGGAATGATTCACACATGTATAAAAAGCCGATTCACCAACAGTCTGCTTTCTTTAGTTACTGTGAGATCAGCAACATGTGATCTACTTTTTATGTCCACGATTTGTGCATTCATCAACAGTAATATACATTACAGAATTTATTAGAAACAATCCAATGTAACGGGCTAACACTTTTTTTTATAAACTAATAATTATTCTTACTAAAATAAATATTTTTTCCATAAATATTTTTTGGATTACGTATTTTTGGCAAAGGAAGGGAATCTTTTGGTTGGTGGGTGAAGGGAAGTTTGGGAAGAGGGGGGGGGGACATCATTTAGCATTGCAGCCCCAGGCTGACAGTTCATCAATCAACTTTCCAACCATTCCCACACACAACTTTGTCAACAACATGTAACACTAAATGTTATTTAAATAAAAAATGTTTTTCAGTAAGAAATATTTAATTTATAAACAATATTAACATGCTACCGCGGATAATATCTTATAATTATTTCCCGCATGCATATATAAATATAAATAGCGAGAAAGTGCTCCGCCGCAGATAACAGGTTGTTTAATAATTTTTTTTTCCAGAGAAAATGCAAACTGTTCAAGTGTTTATGTACAGTGTTATTTTCACCAGAAAAAGCACTTGATTTAACATCATCTAAATTCCTTCTAGCTACCTGATTTCACCAATGATTTTTGTCTTTTGTGACAGAGTACAATGAAAAAACTCTTTGTCTCGCCAGTTCGGGTGCAGGTAACATACATCAGGGCTCAGGATTACTCGCCTGCTATGACATCACAGACTAGCACCTAACCCTTCCTTTCGCCCTCAATATATCCACTGTAACAATTTTTTGGTGGATCTGATTACAGATTTGGTCATGTGCATTTTCCTAGCATCGAGTTTCCCTCTCTGATCCGCTAGTCGAGAACCTCGTGCACACAGTCATCTTTGGTTACATAGAGATGCTGCTTTCTCCCCAAAACACCGAATTGTCGTCTGCGTTGTATGTAATTACAATAACACGAATCCCTAAATGTTTTTTTTGTTTCCCTTTCCACATATTAGTTAAGATAACTAATGAATATCGTTCATGTTTGCATACAGCTGCCGTGTTACAATCCTATCAGCGCGCGTCACTGAGCTGCAGAAAACGAGACGCCAGTTTCCAGTGCATGTCTTACAACTGAATTGTTTTCGCTCGTGTTGTTAAGTACAGCACATCGCATTATATATATTTTTTACCCCTTACCAGTATTTTTGGACTTGCATGTATCACNGTGTTGTTAAGTACAGCACATCGCATTATATATATTTTTTACCCCTTACCAGTATTTTTGGACTTGCATGTATCACCGTTCCTATCCACATTTAACATTGCCTAGCTACCTCTGTATCAATGTTTCATATCAAGTTTTTTCAGCAATATCCATTCATAGACATAAAAAAAATAATTTCATACTGTCTCACAATTACTGCTATGTGTTTGCTCGACGCAACGCAGCAGCTATTTTGGCACTTTTCATTTCTACGGAGGTGTTGTTGCGCCCTGCAGAACATTACCCCAACATGATCTAAGGTGTTGTACATTTTGTACAAGGGGGTGGGGGAGTTTTAAATGCGTAATTCAATGTAAGTGTGGGAAACGATCTTATCTCAGTGACGTCTGGAACCCTTCTGTTAGCATTCGACACAATTCATAATCCAGGGAAATGGAAAGTCACACATGTAAAAAAAAAACAGTTACGCCCGCTTTATGACTTAATAAGTCATTGTGCGATCAGCAACGTGAGATATACACTGAAGAGCCAAAAAAACTGGTACACCTACATAATATCGCGTAGGGCCCCGCGAGCACGCAGAAGTGCCGCTAGACGACGTGGTATGGACTCGACTAATGTCTGGAGGTATGCAGGAGGCAATTCACACCATGAATCCTACAGGGCAGTCCACAAATCCNTGGACTCGACTAATGTCTGGAGGTATGCAGGAGGCAATTCACACCATGAATCCTACAGGGCAGTCCACAAATCCATAGGAGTGCGTGGCGGTGGAGATCTCTTCTGAAAAGCTCGTTGCAAGGCATCCCAGATATGCTCAATAATGTTCATGTCTGGTGATTTAGGGGGCCAATGGAAGTGTCTAAAGTCAGAGGAGTGTTCCTGGAGCCACTCGGTAGCAACTCTCGACGTGTGGGGTGTCGCATTGTCCTGCTGGAACTGTCCACGTCCATCGGAATGCACAAGGGATATGACTGGGTGCAGGTGATCGGATAGGATGCTAATGTATCTGTCACCTGTCAGAGTCGTATCTAGACGTATTAGGGGCCCCATTTAATGCCAACTGCACATGCCCCAGACCATGACAGAGCGTCNGTCAGAGTCGTATCTAGACGTATTAGGGGCCCCATTTAATGCCAACTGCACATGCCCCAGACCATGACAGAGCGTCCACCAGCTTGAACAGTCCCCTGTTGACATGTAGGGTCCATGGATTCATGAGGATGTGTCCATACTCGTACACGTTCATTCGCCCGATACAATTGGAAACGAGACTCGTCTGACCAGGCAACGTGTTTCCAGTCATCAACAGTCTAATGGCGGTGTTGGCGGGCCCAGACGAGGCGTAAAGCTTTGTGTTGTGCAGTCAACAATGGTACACGAGTAGGCCTTCGGCTCCGAAAGCCCATATAAATGATGGTCCGTTGAATAGTTCACACGCTGGCACCTGTTGATGCCCCAGCATTGAAATCTGTGCCAATTTGAGAAAGGGTTGCATATCTGTCACGTTTAATGATTCTCGTCANAGAAAGGGTTGCATATCTGTCACGTTTAATGATTCTCGTCAGTCGTTTGTCCCGTTCGTTCACGATCTTTTTCCGGCCGCAGCGATGTCGACGATTTGATGTTTTACCGGATTCCCGATATTTACCTCACACTCGTGAAATGGTCGTACGCGAAAATCAAAATTTTATCGCTACCTCGGAGATGCTATGTCCCATCTCTTGTGCGCCGACTATAACACCACGTTCAAACTCACTTAAATCTTGATAACCCCCCATTGTAGCAGCAGTAACCGATCTAGCAACTTTGCCAGACGCTTGTTGTCTTATATAGGCACTGCCGACCGCATCGCGTTACTGTAATTGGTTCCATACCTCTATTATTTGCTTACGCACGCCTATACCAGTTTTTTTTGGCTCTCCAGTGTACATGTTCCGATATAAAATAAGAATTAATATCCCGGTTTGGGCGCAGTGTCATGTATCAGTATTCAGCATTACTCGCCTGCGATGACATCCCGATCTAGCACATAACCCGTCATTTCGCCTTCACTATGTCCACTAAACATTTTTACTTCGGTTATACTCTTTACAGATTCTGGCATCTGCAGTTTTTTAGTGTCGACCGACTCTGTCTGATCTGCTAGACAGGGTACCGAATTGCCTTCTGCTTGCAGCTTATTACAATAACCCAAATCCCTAAAAAAAATTTATCAGCGAGAAAGTGCGCCTCCGCAGATAATAAGGTGTTTAATAATTTTTTTTCCAGAAAAATCCAAACAGTCAAAGTGTTAATGTACACAGTGTTATTTCCACTAGAAATATCAAGTGTTTTAACATTAAATTAATATCTACAAGCAACTGATTTCAACGGTGATGTTTTTATTTTGTGACAGCGTACAGAGTGCAGACACTTTGCTTGCTGCACCATCCTGCCGCCATGGGAAGTGCGGAGCATGCATCCCTCCCGTGCGGCGATATTGTAACAGAACAGCAACGTGAGATCTATGTGTGCTGTCCGCGATTTGTGCATCCATCCACACTATTCTACATTACAGAATTTATAAGGTACTACCCGAAGTGTAGGGCCAATGCTTTTTTATATAATAATTGTTCCTACTGAAAATTGTATTCTATTTAAATNGGGGGGGGGGGATTGGTTTGGTAGGGTGGTAAATGGAAGTTGTACTAATGGCAAGAGGGAAGGTGATCCAATATTGCTTCCCCCGGCCCGCTCCCTCGACCTACTTTCCAACAATTCTCCGTCCTTTTGCCATCAACATGTAACCATAAAAAATATTTAAATAAAAAATGTATTTCAGTAAAACTAATAAAAATACTATAAATATTGGCCTGCTACCTCAGACGACAATTTATAAAACATATAATGGGCTGCTACCTCAGACGACAATTTATAAAACATATAATGGGCTGCTTGCTATTTCTAGAAAAAAATCCAACTTTCCAAGTGTTTATGTACGCAGTGTTATTTCTACAAGAAGTATCAAGTGATTTAAGATTAACNGAAAAAATCCAACTTTCCAAGTGTTTATGTACGCAGTGTTATTTCTACAAGAAGTATCAAGTGATTTAAGATTAACTGAATTCCTACAAGCAACTGATTTCACCAGTGATGTTTTTTCTTTTTTGACAGTGTACGCAGTGAAGACATTTGACTTGCTAGTTTGGGAGTAGGTAACATGGATAAGGATTCACGATTAATCGCCTACGATCAAATTACAGTCCATTACATTGCCCAACCTTTCGACCTCACTAGGTCTATGGTAAAAATTTTATTTTGGTTATTCTGATTACAGATTGTGTCACATGTGGTTTCCTAGCGTCGAGCTACTCTGACTGATCCGCTAGTCGTGAACCTCGTGTACATCATCATCTTTGGTCACGTATAGTTTCTGCTTCCTCCTCAGTGCATGGATTGTTGTCTGATTTGCAGTTAATTACACTAACACGAATCCCTAAACATATATTTTTTGTTTCTCTTTCCTCATATTAGTACAGATAATTAATGAGTATATTTCCTGTTTGCCTAAAGTTCCCATACGCCGCCGTGCTACAATACTATCAGCGAGCGTCGATGAGCTTCAGAAAACGAGATGCCAATTTCCAGTGCACGTTTTTCAACTACATCGATTTTGCTTGTGTCGGTAATTGCAGCATGCCTCATAAATGCTTTTTTTAAATCACTTTTGAGCCTTTTTGGACTTGCTACCATCACCATTATTATCCAAATTTAATATGACCTACCTTCCTCAGTATTGATGTTTCATATCAAGTTTTTCAGCATTATTGGTTTAGACATTTAAAAAAAACCAATCTCATACTGTCACACAATCACCACTCTGTTTGTTCGAGGCACAGCAACAACTCTTATACACGCTTTCCATTATACTGAGGCGACAAAAGTCATGGGATACCTCCTAATATCGTGTCGGACATCATTTTGCCCGGCGAAGTGCAGCAACTCGACGTGGCATGGACTCAACAAGTCGTTGGAAGTCCCCGGCAGAAATATTGAGCCATGCTGCCTCTATAGACGTCCATAATTGCGAAAGTGTTGCCGGTGCAGGAGTTTGTGCACGAACTGACTTCTCGATTATGTCCCATAAATGTTCGATGGGATTCATGTCGGGCGATTTTGGGGGCCAAATCATTCGCTGGAATTGTCCAGAATGCTCTTCAAACCAATCGCGAACAGTTGTGGCCCGGTGACATGGCGCATTGTCATCCATAAAAATTCCATCGTTGTTTGGGTACATGAAGTCCATGAATAGCTGCAAGTGGTCTCCAAGTAGCTGAACATAACCCTTTCCAGTCAATTATGGGTTCAGTTGGACCAGAGGACCCAGTTCATTCCATGTAAAAACAGCCCACGCCATTATGGAGCGACCCCTAGCTTTCACAGTTCCTTGTTGACAACTTGGGTCCATGGATTCGTGGGGTCTGCGCCACACTCGAACCCTACCATCAGCTCTTAACAACTGAAATCGGGACTCATCTGACCAAGCCATGGTTTTCCAGTCGTCTAGGGTCCAACCGATATGGTCACGAGCCCAGGAGAGGCGCTGCAGGCGATGTCGCGCTGTTAGTAAAGGCACTCAAGTCGGTATTCTGCTGGCATAGTCCAGTAGAGCCGAAATTCACTGCACTGTCCTAACGGACACGTCCGTCNGTTCGCCGCACTGTCCTAACGGACACGTCCGTCGTACATCCCACATTGATTCCTGCGGTTATTTCACGCAGTGTTGCTTGTCTGTTAACACTGACCATTCTGTACACATGTCGTTGATCTCGGTCATTAAGTGCAGGCGGTCGGCCACTGCGTTGTCCTTGGTGGGAGGTTATGCCTGAAATTAGGTATTCTCGGCACACTCTTGACACTATGTATCTCGGAGTGTTGAATTCCCTAACCATTTCCGAAATGGAATGTCCCATGCGTCTAGCTCCAACTACCATTCCACGTTCAAAGTCTGTTAATTCCCGTCGTGCGGCCATAATCACGTCAGAAACCTTTTCACATGAATCACTTGACTACAAATGAAAACCCAACCAATGCACTGCCAATTTATACATTTTGTACGCGATACTACTGCCATCTGTATATTTGCATATTGCTACCCCATTACTTTTGTCACCTCTGTGTACTACAGAGGTGTTGTTGCTCCTTACAGAACAGAACATTACCTGTGCATAATCTAAGGGGCAGTGTTGTGAGTGAGGGTGAAATGTAAAATTTACCTAAGTCTTGGAGACGATCTGTTCCCCGGGATGGCTGAAAGTATACTGATCGCATTTGACACAAATCAATGGCCAGGGGAATGGTAGAAGTCACACTAGTATAAAAAGCCGTTGTGCCAGCTGTCCGCCTTCTTTAGTTATTGTGTGATCAGCGAAGTGAGATCTACGTGTTCCGATATAAAATAAGAATTAAAACGCTTGTTCGGGCGCAGGTATCATGCATAAGTATTCCGGATTACTGGCCTGCGATAACATCACAGGTGACTGCCGGCCTGGGGCGGCCATGTTGGACGCCTCCTTCCCTCATAATATAAACATTTCCCTCACTGCAAACCTCCCCCCCCCCCTTTTTTTTGCCAACAAAACATATCCATTAAAAATACTTAAATGCATTTAATGTATTTCAGCCAAAATAAATAATTTATTAAATGAAATTGACCTGCCACATTCGATTACTTTTAATATTAATTTACAGTTCAAAATTAATAAAAAGCAAGAAAGGTTGCTGCTGCAGATTATTAGTTGTTTAATAATTTAAAAAAAATATATCAAACTGTACAATTGCTTATCTACACAGTAATATTTTCACCAGAAAATCAAGTGATTCAACCTAAACTGATTTCATAAAGAAACTGAATTCACCAGTGATTTTTTTCTTTTGTGGCAACATACACAGTGAAGACTCTGTCTTGTTGCACATCAGCCCGCCTCCTTGCCCTGCGGCGAGTGAGCCTTGGGAACTGCGAAGCGTGCATTCGTCCCACGCGATAATATAGTTACAGAACAGCACAGCACTATGCAATAGCAAGCAGAGAATAGCAGGGGAACAGGTGGAGTTCGAGGATCTGGTTGAGGCATTGGAGGGAGGAAGAGAGGAGGAAAGAGCAATTGGNGGGGGGGGGGGGGTTCCCAGATTGACAAAGGACAGACACATGCTGCCAAGGATTGGCATGAAGTGGAGGGTTGGCGTGATAATTGTTAGATGAGATGAACCGTTGTTGGTGTGTGTGGGAAAAGCAATATTTTCCTTTAGGCCAGGAGAAGATCGGCTCCCCATGACATATGGAAGCCTACTGTTCGCATTCGAGACAAATCATAGTCCAGGGGCATGTATCACACATGTATAAAAAGCAGTCATCAATTTGCGATCAGCGATATGAGATCCACTTGTTCCGTCCGCGATTTGTGCATACATTCACATTAATCTACTTTACATGACTTTTTTAGAAACCACCCAAAGTAGCCGGCCATTACTTTTTTATAAAACAATTATTCTTACTGAAAAAATAATTTTATTTAAAAAATATTTGGGCTATGTGTTTTGGTAAAGAGAAGAATGGGTTTGGTTGATTGGCGAAGGGAAGTTTTTAATGAGGGGGGAGGAGGAAGGTCATTCAAAATTTCTGCCCCATTGTGATGGCTCCTCACCTACCTTTTAAACATTTCACCTGCCACATTGCCAACAACACATAACCGTAAAAATATATATTTAAAAAAATGTAATTCAGTAAATAATTTTCCATTTTAAAAAAATTGGATGATTTCTAATGACTAATTCCCATTTAGGCAGAAATAAATAAATAGCGAGAAAGCATGCTTCCGATATGATAAGTTGTTTAATAATTTTTTCCAAAAAAAACCAAACTCTCCAAGTGTTTGTGTAGACAATGTTTATTTCCACCAGATAAAGGGACATGATTTAACATGTTCTGAATTGCTACAAGCAACTGATAATACCATTGATTGTGTTTCTTTTGTGACAGCGTACACAGTGGAGAATCTTTGCCTTGCAGGTTCGGGCGTAGCTAACATGCATCAGGATTCAGGATTATAACCTGCAATTTATCCCACATAGTGACCACAGATAAGATTTTATTTTAGTTAACGTCGAGCTGTTCTCTCTGATCCACTAGTCTAAAACCTCGTGCACACAGTCATTATTGGTCATGAATAGCTTCTACTTCATCCCCAGTACACCAAATTGTCGTCTACTTTGCAGGTAATTACAATAACACAAATGTGTAAACAATTTTTTTTGTTTCTCCTTCCACCAATTAGTTTAAATTACTAATAAGTATCGTTACTGTTTGCATATAGTTCCCATATGCCGCCGTGGTACAATCCTATCAGCGAACATCGGTGAGCTGCAGAAAAAGAGACGCATATTTCCAGTGCACGTCTTAAAACTACATATTTTTCACTCGTGTTGTTAAGTACAGCACATCGCATGAATATAACTTTTTTACCCCTTTTCCGCTTTTTGGACTTGCAGGCATAACCATTCCAGTAGTTAGAAATATATGTTTCAAAGACAGCTCCACGACAGGGATACACGGACACCACCGAACCTTGGTAAGAAAACGTCAACATATGACCTGTTTTTTTCCCGTTTTTCCTCGAAATTTCCCTTTCCCCCCAAAAACCGTCAAAATGATCCTTTTTCCCAAAAAATTTCCCAAATTTCCCAAATTTTTTTTAAAAATTTTATTTATTCAAAATTTTTTTTTAATGACTCCACAATGTAGCTCAATGACTCCTTTTCGGGCAATGAAGGGTTGAGGGGTTTTCTTATAATCTACCCCTACCATACTTCATGCTCTTGCATTCCATGCTAGAAGGTTTTCTCCTAATATTTCCAAATTCGATTACCATTAAGTACTTCCTACTATTAAACTTAACACACTCGCATTCCATTGAGGTGCTGCAGTGACGCAATGGGTAGATCACACGTTAAACTTCACGCTCTCGCATTCCAATGGGATACAGCGGTGACGCAACAGATAGAACGCATGTTAAACTTCACGCTCTTGCATTCCATTGGGGTGCCACAGTGACGCAACGGATAGAGCGCATGATAAAAGTCATGCACCTGCATTCCAAGCTGGGAGGGCTATCTTAGAGTCTTCCCAAATGCGATATAAACTTCACGATCTCGCATTCCATTGCGGGGGGCGACGCAGTGACGCAACGGGTAGAGCGCTCGAGAGGGTTATCTCAGAGTCTTCCCCATTTCAAAATCGACGGGGTGCCACAGTGATGCAATGGATAGATGACATGTTCGAGAGGGTTATCTTACAGTATTGCCAATTTCAAAATCGACGGACTGCTGCAGTGACGCAACGGATAGACGACTCATTTCCCAGCGGCCATGACATAGCCCCAGGCGACGGGGTGCCGCAGTGACGCAACGGATAGACGATTCGCTTCCCAGCGGTCATGACATAGGCCCAGGTGACGGGCTGCTGCGGTGACGTAGCGGATAGACTACTCGCTTCCCAGTGGTATCGTGTAAGATACCTTCGGCAACTTCATAACAACACTCCCATAATCTCGAAAGGGTTAAGTCGTCCCAACAGCAATTAACATTTAATTCCTTCCTACTAGATGATTACGCTCTTGCATGCCAAGCCAGGAGGGTTATCTCCGAGTCTTCCCAAAAAAAAACAATTAACATTTAAGTCCTTCCTACTAATCCTTCCTACGAGATGATCACGCTCGTGCATGCCAAGCTGGGAGGGTTATCTCAGTTTATTCCCAAATTCGATTATCATTTAAGTCCATCCTGCTACAACACAAATATAGGCTTGAGCAATGCGAGAAGTATTTAAAAAAACATGTTTAACAAATCTTTCATATTCTGTTACAGCCGAAGGCTCTGACCAGAGCCCTAAAGAAATGTAGCTTTCGAAAACACTTATAGGCTTGGGCCACATGGGAGAAGTAGTAATTGGAAAAACTTGTATGTTTAAACAATAATAATCATTCATATACTGTTATTGCCCCCGCCTCGCCGAGAGAACATATGTTAAATGTTTTTACCGGCACTCTCCCGATGTGAGCGATAGAGATATATATTTAAAGAATTAGGATAAATATTAATCGTAGTCAGTCGGTGTGAAAAAAAACCTTCTGTACGGCCAGTCAGTACCCAAAATAAGTCATGCACATACGTAATGCAGCCGTGTCCTCCCACTTGCCATCTGCATAGCAGTACCACACAGATAGGTATTCCGTTATAGCGGTAGACTCCTGGCCAGCACTCTCAAGAGAGAAATATCGGTTTCATACAAATGTGCCAACACACAATGCGGTAAAGTAATTAAAAAAAACTTGTTTAAATAATAATAATTGTTTCCGTTACAGCCCCAGACCCCTACCACGACGCGAGGGCCCCTGACCCTTCCTGGCCAACCGAGAGAAATAGGTTTTTATTTACATCACGGCATGAGCGATGGAAATTATATACAAATATATATATATAAAGTAATAGTATTATTTTCTTTTGCTACACCAAGTCCAACATGAGTTTCGGAAATATTGATAATAATATATAAACTTGTATGATTATTAGTTTTGCAACTGCCAGGCTTTGCGAGACGCCCGTCGAAGATGACATGTTAAACTTCCTACGGGATGATATACTTCACCCTCTTGCATGCTATGCCGGGAGGTTTATCTCAAAGTCTTCCTAAATTCTATTATAATTTAAGTCCTTCATACAAGATAATCACCACGCTCTTCAGACGATGCTGCAGAAACGCGGGCAGTCAACAGACATTTAAGTTAATGGAGCAACCTAAAAAATAATTATCTCCCAGATACGGTAGGCATTAAGCTAATGGGTCATCGTTAAAAAATATGTTACAGTCGGACATGCCAAAAGCATCAAGCACACCTTAGCACAGTGATATATGTGAGCACTTCCAAGACACAAGTACCACAGCTATTCCACGAGAAAATAATAATATGTTTAAATACGTGTATGCTCGACCAGTCAGCACGCCTAACATATCTCGAAAGCATCTCGCCACTAACAAAGCTGACATAAAGGTCACTACCGTTTCATCTCTATGCATGTATATATTAGTATAGGATAGGATGACCGACTCAGTTGCTATTCAGACTTCGAAGAGTGAACAGAGCTGTTTTTTTTTTCTACGATGGGAAATAATCGAGAAAGTTATTTGTGTTGCTACTGTCAGAAGACTTTTTCTAAAAGTTGGAATGCTCGTCGACACGAGGCTAGTTGCCAAAAAAATATGAAATGCGTTATATTATCATGTGAAAAGTGCAAATCATATTTTCGAAGACTCGATAGCTTAAAAAGGCATAGCGCA
This sequence comes from Clitarchus hookeri, assembly GCA_002778355.1. Classification (NCBI taxonomy): domain Eukaryota; kingdom Metazoa; phylum Arthropoda; class Insecta; order Phasmatodea; family Phasmatidae; genus Clitarchus; species Clitarchus hookeri. The sequence continues at coordinate 216,583 of NQII01000928.1, read as the reverse complement.
ACATGCAATGCTCTCCTTCTTACAAAGGTCAATCAGTATTTGATGAGAATAAAGTAAACTATTGATGGGAAGATATCCGAGAAAGAAAAATCCGAACCATCAACATCATTAAAGGCAACGTACCCTACTATGAAAACAATGACTGGAACAGTCACATCTCCTAGACATCCATGCCACTACTGTAACAGTACATTTGCATATACCTGCAATGCAAAGACATGTATAAATCATAAATGCAAGCTGAATCCATCTCGCACAAGCTATCGATGTCATATATGCCAAGGCATGTTCACTCGTATAGACAGTTTAAACATACATAAGAAAAAGTGCAAAGACCTTGTTTCTCTACATGCTAAGCAACACAGTCAATTGTCAACGTTACAAAATTGTGACGATTCGATGTCTGCTTTACAAAGTATTGATACACCTTCATCACCAACTTCTGACCTTCGTGTGAACAATAAACACAATCCTTCACCAATGTGTAGGAAACATTGTCGCTATTGCGATAAAACCTTTTGTAAAAATAGCAACGCACGCTGGAATGAGAGCTGTAAAACGTAGTGTAGCGGTGGAGTGACATTAGCTATGTTTACAGAACGCATAAAAAAGCTTAAATCCCACTGATGAAATAAGAAGATATGCACATATTTATGTGAAATTGATGGAATCGCCTTTAGTTGTTATTCGAATTTCGAAGATTATACATCGTCTCAAGCGAAGATGGAAAATACGCCAGAAAGTCATTTGTGCTGTTTCTGCAAGAAACCAGTTACTAAGAACTGTCATGCCCGGCGACATGAAACTGCTTGTTATATGAACATGAAGCAATCTACCTCAACATGATAAAAACAGTGTAAGTCTCAATTTGGACGACGCGATAACTTAAAAAGACATCTTGCAACGTGCGGAGGACTCTCTCATATGCCAACTAAAGGACATAGTGTATTGCTTCATCTAAAAAAAAAAAAAAAAAAAAAAGAGAGGAGGGCCGACACCTGCTGCAAGGATACCGGTGCGGTTTCACCATCATCTTCAACATCAGACCTGGACATGAACAGGTTACCACAGGCATCAAGATATTCATGTCACTACTGCAGCAAGACCTTTAGTAAAAATTGCAGTGCTCACCAACATGAGAAATCTGGAAAATGTTTGAAGAAGACGCAATGGGCTAACTATACTACTTGTTGCTATGAGTGTGGTCGTGAATTATCATGTTATGAAGTAACAGGTGTTCCAGACAGCATGCAACTAGAAATACAAGACCATAAGGTAAAACTATGTTGCGAGTCGTATTACAACCATACCAAAATGTGTACATATAAAGCACTTACACCTGTATATGTTGGAAACTTACCAAATGAGAATGGATTCATACTGAAAGGTCTTATGAAGACGTATGTTGCATCTTATTCATCAGACATGGTGGACGATATTTGTACATATCTTAAGCATATGAAACATAATATTATAGATCAACTTACATGCGAGATGGAAAAATAAGGCGCATTAAAATATAATATATGGTTGGACTGTAAATATACCAAACGAGAACCACACGAAGATGAATATAGCGAGAGAGCCTTCAAGACCTCGAACGTACCTCTGTACAACACACACGAAATTGAAGATAGTGTTGAAGCTAGTATATAGAAAATTTGTCACGAGGAAGCAGAGTATATGGGAAAGGGTTCCGGTTGGACATTATATAAGATACATCGGCTACAGTTGAGAACAAATTTTCTTACGTCACGTGGCAAATAGATGTATGTAGATTGAGGACGTGCAACCGTGAATGTCCTGTACGTCAACCTGCAAAATCTTCACTGAGAGTGAAGAAGGAATTACGAGTGTTGTAGGCATTTACTATGAAGAGTGCGAGCTATATAGTTCGACAGAAGATGTGAACAACAAATATACGATGCTATCATGTAAGGTGATAAACGAAGTTGCTACAACTATCCAGAACATCGAGAACGCAAGTGTGACCTCCAAGTCTGCTGATGACGATGTGAAATATGTACCGGTTGGACATTATATATAATTTATCAGATGTAGTCGTGAACAAATTTTACTTCAGCAACATGTATATTTCCCTCTAATTCACTACAGAGAAAATTACAACCTAACTTCGTATTCGACCTGCAGAATGAGGGTATACATTAGAGTAACCAGAGAAATGCACATAGTTGCTAAGCTATTATGTACAGTAACACTACTGTGTGAAGGTAGTAGTGTACGCAGAGGGGAGGACACTGCANCATAGTTGCTAAGCTATTATGTACAGTAACACTACTGTGTGAAGGTAGTAGTGTACGCAGAGGGGAGGACACTGCATAGTAGTAGTACACTTGTTTCAGTTGTCATATACTTGAAGATGATGAAAAGTGCGGAGAACATGCAAACGAAATTACCTACGTGCAAAACTTCACCAAGTGTTCAACAATTACAGGGAAAACAATGCAGTTACTGTGACAAGACATTCAGTAAAAGTTGCAATGCACGGCGACATGAACAGAGTGAGTGTCAAAAGAAACCAGCCTCCAGAATACTATCATGTAATATGTGCGGTGCGACATTTGGTAGAAGTGACAATCTAGAGAGGCATACTGCTATATGTAAAGGTAACACACCTTTACTTGGCACAAGAAAGCAAGCATTGAAATTGTTGACGCAAGGCAATACAATGGATGACCAACATACTGATTCGTCGTGTAAACTGTTGATTGTACCATCGCCCATAACATTATACGGACACGCATCAAGTTCCAAAACATTCTGTGAGAAGGAAATACGCCTGTTGCAGACATTTATTATGAAGAGCGCAAACCATACAGATCGTTCAACGACGTGAACAACAAACATGTATTACTAAGGCTTAAGATGAAAAACGTCGATGTTACAACTATCCAGCACGAAAGTGTGACCGTCAAGTCCGAGGGTGATGATGATGATGCGAAATATACATATTCTACTAACGATGATGAAGTAACTACATCTGCAAAGTAAAAGCATAAACACGATGATGTTGAGACAGAATAAACGAAGATTCGAACCAAGTACTCTGGCTCAGAGGTATCTCACAAACTAACCATCAAGGAAGAGCATTGTGTCACTGCAGGCATGTATTGTGAACCTTTTGCGAAGAGAGTTGTGAAGTCTAGCTACTTATTTTCTGATGACCCTAACGACCTGGTTGATATACTACGTGTGCACTGCACACTGCAGCGCCCATCCGCAATAGAATGCGAGAGCGTAAAGTTTATATCGTATTTGGGAAGACTCTGAGATAACCCTCCCATCTTGGAATTCAAGTGTGTGACATTTAACATGCGCTCTATCCATTGCGTCACTACTGCACCCTGTCGCCTGGGGCAATATCATGGCCACTGGGAAGTGAGTCGTCTATCCGTTGCATCCCTGTGGAACCCCATCGATTTTTAAATTGGGAAGACTCTGAGATAACCGTCTCGAGCGCTCTATCTGTTGCGTCACTGCAGCACCCCTGAAATTGAATGCGAGAGCGTGAAGTCTATATCATATTTGGGAAGACTCTGAGATAACCCTCCCAGCTTGGAATGCAAGAGCATGACTTTTAACATGCTCTCTATCCGTGGCATCACTGAAGCACCCCACCGCAATGGAATGCGAGAGTGTGAAGTTTATATCGTATTTGGGAAGACTCTGAGATAACCCTCCCAGCTTGGAATGCAAGTGCGTGATGTTTGACATGCGCTCTATCCATTGTGTCACTGTGGCACCCCAATGGAATGCAAGAGCGTGAAGTTTAACATGCGCTCTATCTGTTGTGTCACCGCGGCATCCCAATGAAATGCGAGTGTGTTAAGTTTAACAGTAGGAAGGACTTTAATGGTAATCGAATTTGGAGAGATTAGGAGAAGACCTTCTAGCATGGAATGCAAGAGCATGAAGTATGGTAGGGGTAGACTATGAGAAAACCGCTCAACCCCTCATTCTCCATAAAGGAGTCATTGAGCCACATTGTGGAGTAATTAAAAATAGTTCTGAATAAATAAAATTCTTAAAAAATGTTTTTGAAATTTGGGAAAGTTTTTGGGAATAAGGGTAAGTTTAACGTAATTTTTGGGGAAGAAAGGGAAATTTCGAGGGAAAAACGAGAAAAACACGTCATATGTTGACGTTTTCTTACCAAGGTTCGATGGTGTCCCTGGGATGGAGCTGTCTTTGAAACAACTATTTCTAACTACTCATTCCTATCCACATTTAAGATGACCTAGCTACCTCAGTATTGATGTTTCAAATCAAGTTTTTCAGCATAATCCATTTATAGACATAAAAAAAAATCATACTCTCTCAGAATTATCACTGTATGTTTGCTCGAAGCAAAGCAGTAGCTAGATTGCGCACTTTACATTACTACGGAGGTGTTTTCGCACCCTGCAGAACATTATCTCAGCATGATCTAAGGTGTTGGACGATGGTTACCTAGGGGAGGGGGGTGAGTTGGAAATGCATAACCCTACTGATTGCATTCAACACAAATCATAATCGAGGGAAATGGAAAGAGTCACACGTGTAAAAACAGCAGTTGCACCTGCTTTCTGGCTTCTTTAGTCATTTTGCGATCAGCGACGTGAGACCTGCATGTTCCAATATAAAATAAGATATAAAATGTCGGTTCAGGCATAGTGTCATGCATCATGATTCAGCTTCACTAGTCTGCGATGACATCACAGTCTAACACACAACTCGTCCTTTCGCCCTCACTATGGCCACTAAAAATCTTTTTGTTGGTTGAACTCATTACAGTTTCTTTTATATGCAGTTTCCTAGTGTCGACCTAGTCTGTCTGATCCGCTAGAAGAGAACTTCGTGCACACCATTACATTTGGTCACGTCGAGTCACTGCCTGTGAGCTCTCGTCGTGGTAATCCTGCTTCCTGCACAGTGCGCCGAATCGTCGTCTTCTTTGCAGATAATTACAATAACACAAATCCCTAAAAAAAATTTATAATCGAGAATGCTCGCCTCCGCAGATAATAAGTTGTTTAATTTTTTTTTTCTCCAGAAAAATCCAAACAGCCAAAGTCCTAATGTACACAGTTTTATTTCCACTAGTAATATCAAGTATTTTAACATTAACTTAATACCTACAAGCAACTGATTTCAACGGTGATGTTTTTATTTTGTGATAGTGCACACAGTCCAAACACATTGCTTGCCACACCAGCCTGCCGCCCGCCTGGCAGTGTGCGAGCTGTTGGATGTGCGGAGTGTGCATCCCTCCCATGCGGCGATGTTGTTACAGAACAACACAGCTATGCTGCAGAGAGCAGTGAGGAGCCGGGTATCAGGGGGATTTCGAGTAGCTGTTGAATGAGGAGGATGGTTGAAAGGAGGAAGGAGCATGTGTCCCCACACATGCTCCTTCCTCCTTCACTACCTTGAACAAGGACGGGCACCAGTCGCAAAGGTACTCACGTGTTGAGGAGGGGCAGGTTGTTGAGTGTTGGATGAGGTGTTCTGGGGGTGGTGAAGGGGAAATGCAAATTTTTCTCTAAGTCAGGGTGACAAACTGTTTCTCAAGATTTCTGCAAGCCTACTGACTGCCTTCGACACAACCTGACCTGTGATAGACCAGGTCAATGGAAGCATTCACACATGTATAAAAATTTATCGCGCAAGCGGTCCGATAACTTTAGTCATTGTGCGATAAGCGACGTGTTCTGTCCACGATTTGTGCATACATCCACATTATTATACATTACAGAATTGATTGGAAACCATGTGAAAAAGCAGGCCAATTAATTTTTATAAAATAATTATCGTTACTTAAATTAATTGTATTATTAAAATTTTTTTGGTTACGTGTTTTTGGAAAAGAGGGATGGGTTATTTGTTGGGTTGGAGAAAGGATGTTTAGCTAAGGGATGAAGGGGGAAGATCATCGAGCATTGCCACTCCAGGCCGACGGCACCCTCACTCGCCTTTCCAACGATTCATCTGCCCCTTTGCAAACAGCACGAAACACTTAAAAATATTTTAATAAAAATGTATTTCAATAATAATACATATATAAAAATTTGTCTCGCTGCCTTGGATGATATATAATAATTATTTCCCGTTTGCGTGGAAAAAAATGTAAACAGCGAGAAAGCGCACTACCACAAATAATAAGTATTTTAATAATTTCGTTCCAGAAAAAAAACTACACTGTCAAAGTGTTTATGCACACAGTGCATAGTATGAACCAAGTAATTTAACATCAACTTATTTCCTACAAGTAACTTATTTCCCCAGTGATTTTTTCTTTTGTGACAGTGTACATAGTAACGGTACATAGTGCCGGTTCGGGCACAGGTAACATGCATAAGGATTCAGGATTACTCGCCTGCGATGACGTTACAGTCTACACTTTTCGCCCTCACTATGTCTACGGCAAAAATTTTATTTTGGTTGTTTTGATTAGTGGCTGTCACATCGTGCGGTTTCCTATCGTCGAGCTACTCTGTCTGGTCTGCTAATCGAGAACCTCGTGCACACCATTATCTTTTGTCATGTCGAGCCCTTTCTCTGTGAGTTGTAGTCATGATTCTACTGCTTACTCCCCAGTGCACTGAATCCTTGTCTGATTTGCAGGAAATTTCTTTAACACGAATCCATTAAAAAAAAATATGATAGCGAGAAAGCACGATTCCACAGGTAAATAGGTTGTTTAATAATTTTTTTTCCAGAAATGACCGTACTGTCCAAGTGTTAATGTACACAGTGTTATTACCGCCAGAATAAGCAAGTGATTTAACATCAACTGATTACCTACAAGCAACTGCGTTACCGAGTAATTTTTTTCTTTTCTGACAGCGTACACAGTTAAGACTCTTTGGCTTGCCACGCGAGCCCTTTGCCCGCCCGGCGGCGAGCGAATTATAGGAAGTTCGAAGTGTGCATCCCTCCCATGCGACGATATAGTTACAGAACACCACAGCAGAGAGTAGTGAATAGCTAGGGAGCATGGGGAGTTCGAGGAGATGGAGGGGCGGAAGGGAGAGAGGAGGAAGTTGTAGTGGAGTTACCACCTTGACCAAGGACAAGCATATGTCGCCAAAACGTTGTCATCAGGAGGAGGGTTGGGGTGATGAGTGTTGGATTAAGTGAGCCGCGGGTGGTTTGGGGGATATACAAAATTTACCTTAAATCCGGGAGACGATCTGCTCCCCATAAAATCTAGAACCCTACTGATCGCATTTGACACAAAAAGTCACACATTTATAAAAAAACAGTTGTGTTAGTGTTCCGCCATCTTTAATCATTGTGCGATCAGCAATGTGAGATTCACATGATCCATCCGAGATTTGTGAATTCATTGACATTATTCTACATTAAAGAAATTATTAGAAACCATCCAAAGTAGTGGGCCAATACTTTTTACATAAAATAATTACTCTTACTGAAATACATTTTTTTATTTAAATATTTTTTGGGTTCTGTGNGGGGGGGGGGGATCTTGACCAAGGACGGACACATTTAGCAAAGGCATTGCCATAAGTTGGAGGAGCAAGATGATAGTCTTTGACGAGGTTGGCTGGCGGTGGAGATGGGGAAGCAGAAAATAAGTCCGGGAGACGATCTGCTCCCCATGATTTCTGACAGTCTACTGATCGCATTTTACACAAATCATAGGGGAATTAAGGAGTCACACACGTAAAAAAAAAGCCTTTGCACCAGGGGTTCACATCCTTTAGTCATTGTGGGATAAGTGACATGAGATCTGCGGGTTCTATCCGCGATTTGTGCATCCATCCACATTGTTCTACATTACAGAATTTTTTAGGGTTATGTGTTGTCGAATTGGGGGGAGGTATTTGGTGGTGTTTGGTATGGGACATTATGCTAAGGGTGAGGGGGAGAATCGTCCAACATGGCCGCCCCAAGCACACAGCCTCTCACCCTCCCTTCACAACATTCCACGACACCCTCTGCCAGCAAAACGAAACCCTATCAAATATTTTAAATAAAAATTACAGTTCATTAAAAATTATTTATTTGTAAAATAATATTTACACGAACATTGAATGATTTCTAATAATTATTTCCCATTTGCGTAGGAAAAAATAAATAGCGAGAAAGCATACTGCCATAAATCACAAGTTGTTTAATATTTTTTTCCAGACAAAAACAAACCGTCCGGTCCCTATCGTTTATGTGAACAGTATCATGTCCACCAGAAAAAAGAAGTGTTTTAACATCAGCTGAAATCCTACAAGCAACTGATTTCACCAGTGATGATTTTTCCTTCGTTGTACACTGTGAAGATTCTTTACCTTGCCGGTTCGGGCGCATGTAACATACATCAGGATTCGTGATTAATGTCCTGCGATGACATCACAGGCTAGCATACAACCCATTCTTTTAGTCCTCACTATGTTCGAAGTTAAAATTTTATTTTGTTGGTTCTGATTACAGATTTTGTCACATGCATTTTCCTAGCGCCGAGCTGCTCTCTCTGATCCACTAGTCGAGAACATCGTGTACACCGCCATCTTTCATAATGTATAGCTTCTGCTCCCTCCCCAGTGCACCGAATTGTCGTCTACTTTGCAGGTAGTTACAATAACACGAATCCCTAATTTTTTGTTTCCTTTTCTTAATATTAGTTCAGATTATTAATGAGTATCGTTCCTGTTTGCTACAATTACAACAGACAGTGCATCGCGACTCTAGTGAAGTGATGGAAAACATTTAATATTTAAGGATTTCTGGAAAATTTAGAATTAATTGCATTTTTAGTACCTTCAGTGATGCCAATTGTCATTTTAATTTCAGTTAAAATTACAAAAACTAATGTGACGTAATTCACTACAAATAAACGACAAATTAACTCTCTTAAAAAAAAAACATATTCCATGCACATGTACATCCCACAAGTGCCTGACTATTCCTTGATCACAACTCAGAATCTCTGTCAAATAGCTCTAATTTTGACAACACACTTTCAAGTTAGTTTGCATTACTCGATATAGGCCTAAGTTAATGCATATCCGCAAATAATCCCTAAAATATATAATACCACGACTTCCGCCTATGGTTGTCGTAAGAGAAAAATATGTTTCGCTTATAAAACTCCAATGCTCGCACCAACACAGATAACTTCACCAAAACATTTACAATGTAATACCTAACTTATTATACCAGCAAGCACTGTGTTTTAATACAACATACAACTGCCAGTACTTTGTGGATAGGCTGTCAAATGCTTTTTAAAATGCCCTGTATGTATACTAGTTATGTGTATTATTATTACAGTATCCACTAAGGACACTGGCTTAAAGGAAAGCTCATTTTACAAGAGTAAACTTAAAATACAAGGGAGGGACTTAAACCCCCTTTCGATCCACGACTGGACGACTAGTTATATTGTAAAACTGTATTCTCACATGAATAAAAAAAATCTATTTCCTCCATCTTTAAGTTACTGAGAAATTTACATTTCCCCACAGCTGTTCACATTCAATAAAGGGCTAAAAAAAATCATGCATGAAACAGTCGGTTGTTATCACTCTAATATGCTCATGTAAAGATTGTTAACACACTAATATATTCACGTAAAGAATCAAGCGTTGAAATTAAGTTGTTGAAAACGAGTGAAATGCGTACCATGGAGAGAGGGGTCGCCTCGAAGCGGATCGCTACGAACCTGCTTGACGCTCATCAAAGCTGGATGTTTGGTATGCATCCATTAGTAATGTCTGGAATGACGTCGTGTTCGCCGAATACCAGGTTGGAAATGTCCCTTTACCATTCTACTAATAGAGAAATTCCTGCCATTCCTTCTTCAGTGCATTCATTTGCTGCGATATTTTATTTTCAAAACCGTCCATTGTCTGCTTTTTCATTTATACTGTCCTCTTTTTTAATGTAAGTTCCACTTTTTTTTATTTACATTGTCCATTTTTAGGTTAACACTGTAGATTTTATTGTTCACACGTTCTTGAATTCACGACTCGCTAATGCTTTCTATCTTTACTTGTACAATATTGAGATTTTGTCTTCTAAATCCCCAATGTTACTTCTTCTGCTGTTTGCGTTCTCCTTATCACTAGTTACAGTTTTCTTTACACTTTCTTTCACACCTCTAATTTTGTTATTTAAAGTTGCGTGTACAATACTTATTTGGTTATTTACATCATCTTTCAAGCTATTTAAACTTGCGCTCACGCTAACCAGTT
>NQII01000928.1:194636-206274 GCA_002778355.1 Clitarchus hookeri | reverse complement strand
GTAACAATATAAACTTGCATTCAGAAATGACACACATCCACGCCTTATGCTGGATTAGAATTGAAGAGCCCGTGCATTGTACGCTAGCGGCGCAACCAACTGCGCCATGGAGGTTGCCTACAACGTAATTATATGCCAAAAACTTTCGGGATAGATAAGTATTATGGTGTGATCAGGCCTTAGCTGAACGGCCTGCCTAATAACACCTTCATTTATCCCGAAACTTGGAAAGAGGGATTTCTCCCCCCGAAAAAAATTTAGTTTTAAACTTTTCAAAGTGATATTTAGGTATGTTTTGCGGCAAAATCATCTCGTGTTCAGTTGGCAAGAACTCAGAATTTTTTAACACGAAAGGATAACCTTTAAATAAATCCCTTAAAATATTGCCATTAAAACATTTTTCCACACCATTACATAAAATATTTGTTGTGCTATTATTGGCAACCAAAACAGTCGTATTGTTTCTAATACTAAATTTCTACATTCAGCGTGAAAATTGAAATAGTCTGTCCACGGTTAAATTTGAAATTTTTAAAAAGTCAGAGATATTTTTAATGTGTTTTAGAAGAATGGTTAATATTTAAAAGTTGTATTTTTGTGGTCTGATAACTGTACACTATTAATTATTAGACCTAAAAACATTAAACATTATAAACTTACCTACTCATATTTATATTGATGTAAACTACTGTCCAAAATAACTTATCTAAAGGTGGACAAACCAGCTTCTTCTCAACACACATATTCAGCACTCCCACCTGCCATAACTCCATCAGCAGTTAGGAGACGTACTGTTTAAAGATGATGTCACAGTACACACTTACCAACCGTCTCCAGCCCAAATAATCTCTAAAACATAGAGCAAATAAAGTAAACTACTAGTATAGAGAGGACACACAATGCTATCCAATGGGCAGGCTTTTTTTGTCGCAATCGCTATAAGAAAATGCAAACTTGACAAACACAAAATCATATTCACTGCTCTTTTAAGATTCAATTTACTCACAGTTCAACTCACTCGTGATACTAATATTCATAACTTGTTTACACAAAACGCCTAGCCATTTACTTGCATTTCAAGTAATCAAAAAATAGTTCGGAATTTTGTTGTTTGCAAGCAAAGTGCAGTATGCCTGCTGCTTTTTTCTAACCCTAGAAGCTAAAAATGTCTTTATTTTAGTTGCAATGTTTTCAGGGTAGTGTATTTATATTGTAACCAACTTAATTCATTTCAACAAATTCTGCATTTTGTTGGAATGTTTCCATCTTGTGGTTTGCCTTAACATTTTCTATGTTTGTGCTTTGTAAAATGACGTGGCATTGGCTTACATAAAAGAATATAAATAAATAATCACTAATACATATTATCACAGAAGAGCAAAAATAATTTCCAATTTTCGTGGGACAAAACGGGTACAGTAGTAGCATTGGCTGCAACAGAATCAAATAAAATAATTTAACGTAGGATTAATATTAACAATGCCCCACATTATTAAACACGAATACTGGAGTAAATGAATTATTTATTCACAAATTCACTCCTTAACAAACTTCTCGAAGTCAAGTCACGCAATTTTTATGTCTTTCATGAATACCACTCTAAAAGTCGTGAAATGCACAACAAAGTGTATGAAAAAGAGTTCAGGGTTATATAATAATAATAAACAAATTTTCTTGCATAAAAATATAATAAACTATCTTTAAAATTAAAACTTTTCTTTATGTAAGCAAAGGTTTAATCAAAAATGTTATAACTCACTGTGAAAGTTTTGGTCTGTAAGGTTTTAATTTAGCTTATAGCGATTGGAAAATGTGTTCATTCGTGTCCTATAGTGTCCACCCCATGCTCTACAGCATGCACACAAACACTCAAAGTTAGATTTACTTACAGCTTACCTCATATTCATAGTCTTGTTTAAGAAGAAATTATGCTTGTGTGGTACGTGGCAGAGTCGGGTGATGTTTTGTTCTCATAGGACTTCATGTTTGTATAACATTTTTATTGCAGTTGTATAATTTATATACCAAAACAAAAAATATTTTTTTTAATTAAAAAAAAGCACAATAAAAAAAAATTGTAAAGTAACTGAGGAGAGGTAGATTTCAGCTTAGTTAATTAATCATGAATTTAATTTATTTTACGGCACCCAAATTTTTTAATTCTATGAATATCAGAAGCTAAACTGTTCACAGCTACACTGTAAAAAGTCATTTCATTTAGTTTAAAAAATAAGTTAAGTTTTACTTCTTGAAAATAAAATACATACGGCGACTTTTCATAATTACAAAATTTTCAATCACACTCTCTGTTTTTGAAGTTGGAAATATTTTTTATCGTTTCTTTTTCAATTGATGCATTCAGGCAAAAAAGCGAAAAACAACGTTCTGTTTCAGCAGTTGTCATTGGTGTGGTAAGTAATATACGAAGTAGTTTAGTTACTTGCTTAAATGTGTCCTCTATATTGTAGTTCATAATTTAATTCAAAAACTGCAAGGTGCCGTGAATTTGCCGAAAATTCTGTCCTTAAGACAAAACAGAAAGTCCTGTTTTCAGTCTTTTTTGTTTGAAACAGTATAAATTGTCACAGAAATATCTAATAGTTTATCAAAAATCTGGATGAATAAGCAGCAAAGTTTCCTCTATCTATTAATTTAGCCGCATCATATTGCTCCGATGTTTCGAATCTGTATTTCGCGTGAGTGATTATTACGTCACAAAATTATTTTGCATTTGTACTTAAATCATTACGCCTACATACACTGAAGAGCCAAAAAAACTGGTACACCTGCCTAATATCGTATAGTAACCCACCCCCCCCCTTCTACCGAGCACGCAGAAGTGCTGCAAGACAACGTGGCATGGACTCGACTAATGTCTGAAGGTATGCAGGAGGCAATTCGCACAATGAATCCTGCAGGGCAGTCCAGAAATCAAATCTGCACCAATTTCAGAAAGGGTTGCACGCCTGTCACGTTTAATGATTCTCGTCAGTCGTCGTTTGTCCCGTTCTTTCACTATCTTTTCCGGCCTCAGCGATGTCGAAGTTGTGATGTTTTACCGGATTCCCGATATTCACGGTACATTCGTGAAATGGTCGTATGCGAACATCCATATGTTATCGCTACCTCGGAGATGATATGTCCCATCTCTCGTGCGTCGACTATAACACCACTTTCAAACTCACTTAAATCTTGATAACCTGCCATTGTAGCAGCGGTAACCGATCTAGCTGTTCTTTGCATACGCACGCCTATACCAGTTTTTTTTGGCTCGTCAGTGTAGTTTACGTGCACTTTCAGTCATTCCGTCAACTTTAAGGTCACTGTAAATAGTTTCAATGCTATCTCACACACTTTGTACAGCTTGTACAAAACATTCCACCCCTTTTTTAATACTTAAAGAATCCGCTTGCTGAGACTGTACTTGTTGGAATTGAATGTCAACATGAGGCATGTTTCTGTGAAAAAATGAAAGCCAGAAATTGAATTCACTATAAGAAAATGACTGAACCTGAACTCGTTGACGCGAATGATGCCTATGTTATGAGTAGGTGATGACTATGTTACGATTTTTGGTAGCTGTAACTGAAACGGTTAGGAAATTATAATTTACTATGCTTATAGGTAAGCTTAGGACGCAAATTTCCATGTTGTCATTTTTTTTATATTGGAGTGATACATATGTGATGGATTTTGATAGCAGTATCTTCTACAGGTCGTAAATTATGACCAACTATGCTTACAAGTACGCTTAGGGTATAAATGACCCTGTGAGAATTTTTGCTGTCGGGGGGTGATGCGTATGTTACAAATTTGTCGCCTATATCTTAAACGGTTCGGGAATTACGGTCAACTATGCTTATAGGGCTTAAATGATTCTGCGCTAATAATTTTTTTTTATTGTCGAGGGCATGCTGTGCATTGGAACCTGCTATGCTTATACGATGTGAGATGCCACATGATAGGAGGGTAATGAATACAAACATTCTTCAGCCATGATGAATGGTGCTAGCTTGTGGTGTTGATATCCCTTAGCCAATCAGAGCCTCCCGCATCATTATAGGTAAAATCCCTCCTTGTCCAAAAAAATAAGTCATATAATGAAGAGTCATTGCAGCTTATGTATAAACAAATTTGTCGGAGGGAGTTGTCGAAGCCCCACACCGCTTGTTTGTAGCAAACAATTTATAATAATTTTAATAGTTTACTTATTTCCGAAACTCTCGCCGGGCTGGGACGTGTGTAAAACAACTTCCTTAGCATTATATCCATTAGTATCTCGTTCAGCGTCTTGGGAGCAAGACCGACCATGGACGGGGTCTGGAGTATGTAAGTGTATGCATGAATTTTGCGTACTGACGCCATGAGTGCATAGCATATGTAAAACGTATTTCTCGGGAGGAGACGCGCAGAAAAAATTTGCCATTGAATGTTGCTTGTGAATTAAATGGTAAAAACGCTGTTAGTCTCGGCGATGAAATTAACCCTCACCTTGCACTCATTGAAATTGAAAAGTGCAGACATTGTCAGGAAAAAGTATAAAAAGTATGGCCCTACCCATACCAGATAACATAGTAGATTCAACCATTAACAATGACTACATCTGGGAAACTTCATATAATAAGATTAGAATTGTACACCACATCAGCGCTTATTAGTATTTCTCTGTTATATATAGATATATGCTACCGCAGAGTTTTTTTTAGGTCTTTTTATTCTACACAATTCTTTACTGCATCATAGTATTCCATCTTTAACGGTTTAGGCAGCGTATTGCAAGAGAGCGTGCTGGCGGCAAACTTTTTTCCGACTTGATTCACTATTATCGTCACTGCTTATTCCTTATGTTACTTTACGTAACAAAATATATACTAAAACCTGGCCAGAGAATATAGCTATGAATAAAAAAAAACACGTAAATTGGATAAGTGGTTCTCAAGTGATAAACGCACTAACAGATAGACAGAGACACGTTGAGTTTTATCATACGTATAGAGCATAAAATATTAACACTAAATAAAATTCAACTTTATAAAAAAAAAAACCCTAAACAATAATTCTGTAGTGCATGCGAGCGGAGCCATGGGCACAATTAGTCGTGGATCAAATGTTAAGTTAGAACAGCAAAGACCGTTAGGCAAAGTGCAGGTGGGCTGTCATCACAAAGGTTTTAATTTGTCTGGTTTTAAATGTGTTTTGTAGGGATAATGCACGGTAGTTTGGATAGCACGCTTTTGCAATGAATTCGAAATTCTCTTTTGTTCGCCCAGTACAAATTTATAGTTTGGATAACTTGCACGGTTGAAGTGTGGATCCCTGTAATGCTTAGTATTGTACATATTTTGTCTTTTGTATTAAATAGTTATTTTTCCGTCGCTAACTTTTTGTGTGTTACTGTTGAATGGCCAGTCTGTGCGGGTAAATGGGATCGCACTTTCTCGCGCGAAGCTGGTTGTAATTGAACCTCTTATGACCCACTTGCAAGATATATTTAAATGTGTTTAATATTTTCAGTGTAATCATTTAGATATGTGCCCTTGTTTGTTTATTTTAACATGTGCGTTTTGTCATAATTATATAGCTGTTTGTTCGGCTCCCTCAGAACGCACTTGAGGTTTTCAGCAACATGCTTATTGCAGATATTTAATTCATTGGTTTTGCAATTATACGAGGCTCGATGTATTTGATTGGCTCCGTGAGAGTGCACACCATGTCCCGTTGATATATTTAAACAATATTTAAAAGGTTTCATTTGATGCAAGTTTTAACAATATTTCTTTGCAATTTTAGGAAGAAAACTTTAAAAGTGTAATAACTGAAATCTGTTGAAATTTGGTTTTGTAAGTCAAAAACATCAATTAAATATTGTTAAAAAGAGTTTTTGTGAATTTTTCTTTGTCAAACTTATGATCCCCTCACAAAACAGTGTTATATCCACCAGAAAAAGCAGGTGATTTAACATCAACTGAATTCATTCAAGCAACTGATTTCACCTGCNAACAGTGTTATATCCACCAGAAAAAGCAGGTGATTTAACATCAACTGAATTCATTCAAGCAACTGATTTCACCTGCAATCTTTTTTCTTTTGTGATAGCAAACACAGTGAAGACCATTTGCCGTGCCGGTTCGGGTGCAGGCAACATGCATCAGGATTACCAGCCTGCGGTAACATCACAGACTAGCACATAACCCTTTCGCCCTCACATGTCCATGGAGAAACTTAATTTTTATTTTCCTGATTACACATTCTGTTATGTGCGGTTTCCTAATGTCGAGCTGCTCTGACTTATCGACAAGTCGAAAACATCATGTACACCATCANCACATTCTGTTATGTGCGGTTTCCTAATGTCGAGCTGCTCTGACTTATCGACAAGTCGAAAACATCATGTACACCATCATCTTTAGTCACATCGAGCCATAGCTCAGCGAGCTGTCGTCGTTGAGCTCCTGCTGCCCTCCAGTGCACCGAATCGTTGTCTGCTTTGAAGGTAATTACAATAACACGAATCCCTAAAAAAACTAAATACCGCGAAAGCATGTCACCGCAGATGATAAGTTGATTAATTTTTTTGTTCACAAAAAACAAAACTGTCACCACCCGATTGGCGGCGAGCGAGATATGGCAAGTGCGAATCATGCATCCTTCCGTTGAGGCGATATATTTAGGGAACAGCACAGCACTAGGCAGCAGATAGCAATCAAGAGCAGGGGAGCAGGGGAAGTTCGAGGAGTTATGGGGGAGGAGTAGAGAGGGAGAGAGGTGGAAGGAACAGTGCCACCTTGACCAAGGAAGCGCATGTTTCGCAGAGGTGTTGGCATGAGGAGGGGTGGGGTGATAGGTGATGCGGGGGAAATGCAAATTTTTCCGTAATTCCAGGAGGCGATCTGCTCCCCATTATGGCTATTACCATATGTTCAGATAGCATTACATAAAAATAATAGGCCAGGGGAATGGAAGGAGTCACATGTATAAAAAAGCCATTGAACTTGTGATCCACCATCTAAATTATTCTATATTACAGAATTTATTCAAAATCATCCAAAGCAGTGGGCGAATATATTTTTTTTCTAAAAAAACTATTTGTACTGAAATACATTTTTTTATTTAAATGTTTTGTACGGTTACATGTTGACAGCAAAAAAAAAGGGGGGGAGGGGTCGGTAGAGTTGGCAAGGAGAATGTTTGATAAGTCAGGAGGGGAGAGGCACCCAAAATGACCACCTCAGTCCGACGGCCCCTCACCCCCCCACCAATTCTCCAGCCCCTTTGCCAACAATGCTTAAACTTAAAAAGTATTAAAATAAAAAATGTAATTCAGTATTAATAGTTAATTTATAAAAAGTATTGGCCTGCTAACTTGGATAATTTATAATTATTATTTTCTGTTTGTGTAAAAAAAAAAAACTATCCAATTGTTTATGTATACTGTGTTATTTCCACCAGAAAAAGTAAGTGATTTAACATCAACCTAATTCTTACAGGCAACTGATTTCACCTAGGATTTTTTTTCTTTTGTGACAGTGTACACAGTGAAGACTCCTGCCTTTCCGGTTCAGGCGCAGGTAACATGTATCAGGATTCAGGATTACTCGCCTGCGATTACATCACAGTCTAGCACATAACCCTTCCTTTCACCCTCACTATGTCCACGGTAAAAATTATATTTTGGTTGTTTTGATTACAGATTCTATCACTGGCGTTTTCCTAGGGTCGAGCTGATCTGCTAGTCGAGAACCTCGTGCACACACTCGTTGTGACATTCCTGCTTCCTCTCAAATGCACTGAATCATCGTCTGCTTTTTAGTTAATTATAATAACACAAATTCCTAACAATTTTTTTTGTTTTCTTTCCGTGTATTAGTTCAGATTATTAATGAGTATCGTTCCTGTTTGCTTACAGTTCCCGTAAGCCGCCATACTACAATCCTACCAGCTAGCTGACTCCGCATCATCACGTGCACGTCACATGCCTCCGAGGGAGTCAAACTCTGACTGGCTGCCTCCAAGGCCAGCACACACATAATGACAGGAAGTCACGTCATCGCCCCCGCCGCTTGTAAACCCGCTCAGAAGCAGCCGGCGGCATGCAAGAATTTGTCCCTAAGCAAGCGGCGGATACCGCCCGCATACACGCCAAATCTCCCTGCCGCCACCCCGCCAAGAGGTGGCAGCAGCGGCGCTGCCTCGCCTGAACCTGAAGGGGTGGCGGCCGAAGGTTTCCAAAGTGAATGAGGCACAAAGGCAACCACCAGCTGGCAGGAATATAATGCCATGCGCCTGGCATAAACACCAGTTGTTCACGTAGCTCGCATTAGCACCAATCATGCTAAGGCTCTCTACTAACAACCACAGTCCTCTCCCCAAAACCCTTCAGTCTTCAACCAGTTCTTCATCAGACGAAGCCTTCTCTACCAGTGCAGCAGAAGAGTCGTTGCTACCCCTGACACTTGTTGTCAAGAGTCACCACATCCGGCATGTACACCACACGTGGTGCCTCGAGTCCCTTCAGCATCACAAGCCGCAATTAGGGTTCAGTTGTTTTCACAGCTACTTAATTGTTAGCTCTCGTCCACTCTTCAAGCCAAGGCTCTTCAAGCCGACAGGCCCCGTCGACAGCCACCCATATTGTGGATCAGCTTCTCGTCACCCCTAAGTAAACAATCCACACCAACCCTCAGCTGTGTATCCACATGGGAGAGAGCACAAATCGCTAGACAATTAGGGGAGCCTCACTCTGCTACCGTCCCCGACAACCTCTTTGGCCTCTGGATTAGGGTTCCCAGAGCTGCCCCTCCCGCCGTTGAACTACTACGCCAGGGGTACACTCTTCCCTTGGGAGTGGTCCCGTTCGACCTGCAAACAGACAGTGAGACTCCAGCTCCAGCCAGTCAGCCTGCATGTCGATCACCTGCAGGTGACAGCCGAGCCAGCCTGCCCAGCCGTCCGCTCCAGCTGGAGCCGAAGACACCAAGCCAGGGCCAGTGACTTCCGAAAGGAAGCGACACCAATGGTAAGCTAGCCCAACCCTTTGTTCCCAATGCCTAGAGGCATCACCTCGTCTTCACTGACTTTGTGCCAAGTATGGGCCCGACACATCCTACGTTATATAAGGGACCAGTGCGAGGCCGACAAGTCATAGTACAGATGCCTCTACAGTAGCATCCACCCGCTACCTGCGCAACTGACTTGGCGCAGAAACAAAATAAGCCCCCAATTTGATGTGACGTCCTTCTCCCTAGGCCGTCACACGTCACAATTCTTTGCAGACACTATTGCAGATACCCTATTTAAATACACAAAATTTATTAATAAAAGGCAATACAATAGGCAAAATTACCCTGATAATGACTATTTAATTACTAAAAAAACAGGCACGTAATCAGGCCCAGAGAACACGAACTCCCCAGACTAGGACTGAATACAACAGATTAAAAGCCCCCGGTCAGACAAAAAGTAAACAAACAAAAAATACATAAATTTGGTAATCTTGTTAAAACCAAGTAGTTATAATAATAAAAAAAAAATACACAAGACATGTGGAAACTAACACAAACACTATGTGGTAGAAATAAACACATTTCCACCCCAGCCGTTGTAACAGACAGGGGTGTTGAATACACTTCAGCAAGGAACAGAAGAAATTACACTTCAGGAACCCAGGCCTAACAACCAAATAAACTATGAAACACTTAAGAAATACTCGGTATTTGTCAAAGTCTGGATTACAGGTTTAATACACTAAGTTATCAACTTTAATTTCCCTGATATGTACATTTATCTGATTGCTCACTATCTGTGGAAATGCAAAATTTACATAGTGCTAGATGGGTCTAAATCAATAACCAGAGAATTAATGACGGGTGCACCACAGGGCTCTTCCCTTTTTCCTTTCTTTTATAACATTTACACAGCAGATATTCCACATGCGGATGCTTATGTACAAATGCACGCAGACGACATGGCTATAATTAAACAGTCAGATAATTAAAAATATTCCCTAGTAGGCTCTGCTCTCAAGACCTCACTGTTAAGAGCCGCCCAAATCTTGTCACTCAATCCCCTAGTAGGCATGCAAAGACAGCTCACTGCATTAGAACAATGGTTCACTCACTGGCGAATTAAAATAAATGCTGCAAAATTGACTAACTGATTATCATAAAAAAAGCTCACTCACTCTGACAGGGAACTTAAAATCTTAAATACTAATATTCCAAAAGTTAAATCTGTTAAATTTTTAGGGCTGACTTTAGACAGATTACTTACATGGGCAGAACACATTAAAAGAATCACTAATACAGCCTCAGGAAATTTAATAAGTCTATATCCAATGCTTAAAGCACCTCAATTTCCTCATAGGAAAAAGCTACAGCTCTTTAAGCAAATCATTAGGCCCCTTCTACTGTATGCTTGTGAAATATAGGGTTATGTCGCCCTCTCACACATACAGAAAGTACAGACAACACACAATAAATTCCTCAGAGTAATAGATACAGGCTCGTATACCAGCAATCAAACAATACATCAGCTTTTAAAGATCGACTATAGTAAAAAAGTAATAATTTATAGGAATAAAAACATTAATGAAAGTGTCAGTAAACATGACAACCCCCTTATAAATTAAATATGAGAACATAACCCACTAGAGCCACGGAAAATTAAAAAACCGCAATTATCTCAACATCTTAGCCGTTCTCAACCCAAGGCTGCAGCAATACTGTAAGCTGGCATCTCCCCACATAAATACATTACATAATGGGGTCATTTAAAATTTAAAATATCACTTCCATTAACTCATCCCCTGAGTGCATAGGTGTATGATTGACTCGCTTTAAGAGTTCTCTACTTGTGTATTAGGGCTGACATCACCGCCCACAGTATGGAATAAGCCCGCCTGGATAGCTTCACTACCAGTTCCGGTGAGTTACATGCTATGGGGCTAAACTGCTACACCACAACATGCATTACTCTATACAGTTTTAATCAAAGAGCCTGGGGCGGGGAAACTTGCGTCAACCTAAACTCACTCCCCGAATATGCAGGTGTATGATCGACTCGCTTTAGAGTTCTCTGCCCGTGTACAAGGAAAACATCACCTCCTGCCTTGTGAGTTAGGCCCATCTGGATAGTTTTGCTACCAGTTCTGGTGAGATCTACAGGGCAGGAGCAGCATAACTACTCAAAACAGTTACAATATCTACACTATAAAATGGGATTAACAGGGATTTTTAATTGAAACCACATTTACACAATTCTCGGGCTGGCAGAATTCTCCGATAAGTCCGAGACAAAATTCTACACATTTAACAAAACTACCTAGGCCAAGGCATATCTAGATCAGTTTACACGGAACACTGGAGCTGACCAGAGCTCCTACAAAACATAAGGCGGTTATAATTAACATCTAGCGAGAAGAAGAAGAAGAAGAAGAAGAAAAAAAAAAAAAGAAAAAAACCACGCACATGCACACACACACTTCCCACACCTCTC
The DNA here is from genome assembly GCA_002778355.1 of Clitarchus hookeri. NCBI lineage: Eukaryota > Metazoa > Arthropoda > Insecta > Phasmatodea > Phasmatidae > Clitarchus > Clitarchus hookeri. The sequence continues at coordinate 194,781 of NQII01000928.1, read as the reverse complement.
GCACTTACGCCCTGTCAAGGCAGCTCATGAGGGTGCACTGGCAAACAGTTTTTTTCCCGCTTGGTCATCAGGAATCCAGGCAGAGAGGCACACACGGGCTCTCAGGACTGGGTTAGGGGACACTAGTTTTCAGTTAGTTTAAATT
>NQII01000928.1:163606-191661 GCA_002778355.1 Clitarchus hookeri | reverse complement strand
GGGGCTGCAGCACGCGCTTGAAGTAATCCAGCCGTTGGGTACTGGTGATCACTAGCTGTTCTTCACGAGGTGGAAGAGAGCAGACAGAGCAAAGAGCCTTGGCATGACTTGTGCGAAGGCGAGCTGCTGGTATCAACTGCAGTTCTGCGGCGGTGCAGAGATATATATTCGCCTGAGTGAGGGGTGTCTCTGGTGCCTTCGGGTAGCTTCAGCAGGGATGGCTCCTCCCTCATAGGCGGAGCCGTACTTGCTGCATTCTCTCAGGGGCGGCTGGAAGCAGGTTTTCCTGTTGTGCGGGTGGTATCGGCTGCAGGACCTCAGGTACAACTTTGCTGGCATGGTTTACTTGTTTTTTCCATCTCATGGGGTTTTGTTTAAGGCAGGGGCAATTTAATATATTCTTCCTTCAGGTGCAATCCGGTCTCCAGGCATCCACCTTATTTAAGGAGACGGAATGCTGGCTTGGGTAGCTGTCATTCAGGGTTGTATCACTTCTAGGGCACGTGGCGTGCACGTGGTGATACATAGTTGTAGCGAAAAAGAAATAGTATACATACACGTCTCGCATCAATCACCCCTCTCTCTCTGTTGCGATGTAGAAGCATTATGTCAATTTGGGTGGGTAGGTGATGTCGGACTGTCACCTTAATGTGTGTGGCGTTTGCTTCTCTCTTTGCTGCTATTCTGTGCACTCTCTGCATGGCGCTTGTGCGTGCTGGTTTTCCTGGTTGCTTTGTCTCTCTTCCGGACAGGTTGCTTGGCAGGTGGCGCATAATGGCTTTGGCCCCCTTGTGAGTTGTGTTGCCTAATGAGAGTAACAAGGATTTTGGGTGAGTGTCCACGGCCCTTCAAAGAAGTTGAATCCAAAAAGTAAAATTAACAGGCTTTCACGTAAAATTTTAAGTTTAACCCGAAAAGTGAAATTAACAGACGTTCACGTAAAATTTTAAACACTGGGGGCAAGTAAGGTGATTACAATCCCAAACTCACATGTGTAGGTGCTGAATTTCTCTCTCTGCCCGCCTTGGTCCTGTAGTCATGTTAAAAGCAGCTTGCCCTGTAATCTCCTATGGGTCGCAGGGCAGGTTCACTTTATGCTACAACAACTAGCACTCAAAAGAGAGACATTTTCACACTCAAATTAACTACAACAATAATTCTTTAATTTCATGTTAGACAGTTTCTGATAGGAAGGCTTCCACTTGTTCCTAATTCTTCCGTCCCTCACTATGCAGTTCGTGCTACCTTTCTCCTTGGAGAGAATTCGGGGATACGCCACGGGTTCTGGGTTGTTCAGCGGGCAGGCATATTTTTACTGAGTACTCTGTCACACTGTTCCACACTTAATTTGGGTAAGGAGGTTCACTCTCTAATGTCTAATTGGTTTGCACTTACGGTTACATTTATTTACTTACTATGATGTCTCTGTCATCACGGATTTGACCCTTATAGTATTAACACTAGAACAGCTTATTTACAATGTCACTGGTTTTCACAGAGCTTTTACAGCCTACTGGTTTTCTTTTTTCATTGCAGTGTCTATCTATGCACTGTACTGGATTCTGTCAATATTTACGATTGACACGGAACTTACTGGCGTTGCTCAATTGTCATTGTCACTCAGGAAGCTTTTACGGCTTCTTTCCCCCCTCTTCTTCCACTGCCTACGAGTTAAGGTACTTGGGGGTTGCATTCACTTTGCAGTTACGTAACTCAGCATGCCGTGGGTACGGCCACACAAAGCTCCAGGTGGGTCGCCATGTAGTTTCACGGTACCTGCCGACGTGACCTTGGAAGGCAGTGCGGCAGGCGTGCAGCAGCTGCTCTCGTCTCTGGACTGGTTCAGCGGGGTGCAGGGGTTAGGTATCACTCCCTGCGGCTGCGGACTCTTCTGTTCTGGGTTCAGACCTTGCCTGTTGCCAGACGCCCTCTGGCTCACCGTCACAGCTGGACTCATCCTTCTGGGTGTAGGGAGTCATGGACAGGGGTTCGGAGACAACCCCTGTCTCGACTGCGGTTGCAGATGTGGACTCATCTGTCTGGGGTTCAGACTCCGCTAGCTGCACCAAGTTGCCATCCGGCACAGCGACATAGCGGGACTCATCATTCTCAGTGTGCGGAGTCGGGGCCAAGGGTTCGAATGTGACCCCTACCTCGACTGTTGGTGAGGACTCGTCTGTCTGGGATTCGGACCTTGCCGGCTGCTCCACGTTGCCATCCGGCACAGCGACACAGCTGGGCTCATCCTTCTGGGTTGACTCGCATGGAGGCGACAAGGTAAGTTGGTCCTTGCCTTTTTCGCCCAGCCTCTCCATTGTCAGGCGTGGTCTCAGGGGCGTGTCCAAGTGTTCCTGGTCCTTTGGGGACCACCAGGATATCTCGGAGCCGCTGGCCCGTAAGTTACTTCGCCCCTGGGTGCTACTTCGCTGCGTGTACCCAGGAGCGGTGGAGAGGAGTGATCGGCAAGAACCATACCGTGTTACAAGGGGGTATGTTCTCGAAGGTAAGGCTCTCCCTTGCGCTCGCTACTCCACCTCTTTCTCTTCCTCAGGCATTGGAGGTTGGTTCTGAGAAAGTAGGGGGTCTGGCTTCAGGCTCTATGAAGGGGTTAGGTTCGAGCTCGGCTTGGGGCTTCATACATTGACGTCGGGCTCTTCGGGTTTGACTTTCGGTCTTTGGTTTCTGCTGTTGGGTTGGGGGTGGCTAGTGCAATTCCACTTGCAGCTGTTGAAAGCGGATTAGTTCTTCTGGACCCTGCGTTGGAGAAGGGGAGGGGTTGCGTTGACCTGGCTACCCTCCCAGTTGATTATCACGCCCTTTCTTTCTCCACGATGGATGCGGCGTTGTCCACAATCCAGAATGCACCGCTGCTGTTGCAGTCAGGGTCGCCCCAAAATCATCTCTTCTCCAATGTGTAGGGCTACCAGGAACTCTATCTGGGTGGTTTTGTGGTGGACCCCGATCGTCAGCCTTACTTCCCCCCTACTTGGAGGTGGTGGTCGGGTCTGAAACCTTTTGTCGGCGGGTGTCAGACGGGCTCGTTGGTAAGCAGGTCGTTCTGGATAAAGTTGTCTGTAGCTGCGGTGTCTAGCATCGCCGCTGCAATTTTCTGGTTTACTTTGATGTTAATATAGGGTGCGTCAGGGGGATAGCATTTAGTCAGTGCCTGGAGTGCGACATTTGGCATTCTCCTTCTCTAGGCGTGGAGCTTTCTCTCTTTTTCTTCGTAGGGCTGCTAATCAGTTCGCTCCTGTAGTGTGGCCGGTTGGGCATTCCCCTTTCCCTCGGCGCTGTCTCTCTCTTGGTCAGGCAATCTCTGTCAAAATGCCGGCCTGGGCAGAACCAGCACTTAGGGGACGTCGGGGAAGAGGAGGGGGAGTCACAGCAGCAGGTGGTGGCAATCGACCTTAGCTTGGCCTCGCTTCCTCATTCCCCTTGCCACCCTTGTCTAGGGCCGCCTGTGCTTTAAAATTTCTTTCCATTTCGCTAGCCCTTTCTATGAGTTCTTCAAATGTTTACGGGCGTAGAATTTGTAGGAAATTAAGGAGGTTGTGTAAGAGTATGCGTATAATAGCTCTCTTAATTTCCTTCAGGTATTATATGCTTGTACATCTGTACTTTTCTGCGTATAAATATTTAGACTACATCGATCCTGTGGGTGTGGCTGTGAACTTGATGGTCAGGCGGGCTAGGACTTCTTCACCGGAGAACTGGGTTGCTAACCGGTTGCGAAATTGTGCCCATTCAGTGATGGATTCACCATAACTGGCCCACCATTCTTGAGCATTTCCACTCATTCATTTGCGTGTTCGGATGACCCACTGTTTAGGTGACACATCTTTCGCCCTAAATTCACATTTGCATTCCTATGTGAAAGAGACGGGGTTTTCTTGGGGTTGGCCAGTGAATTCTGGTAGTTGCAGGCCGTCTGAGCTATGGGTTGATGTAACACTGTGGGTACCTGGGTTACCCGGTCTGTATTGTTCAGCTTGTTGACATATCACACAATGGTATACAAGTTCGGAGTGGGTAAACCTTTCATCAGGTCACCCTATACAGCCGTGGTGAAAAGTCTGGTTGCAGGTTATACACCTTAATGAGTTTATCCCTCAACTTGGACACACAATCCAATCACAGTGGACGGCTTGCTGCTGGCAGCACTCTTCACACCTTCTGTGTAGCGGGGTTCGTCGTATCACCATAGGCAGCGGTAGTGGAAACGACTTTGGCAATGCGGCACATTGTGTCAGAGTCCACGGCAGTCATTGAGGTTTCGCCAGTGACTGCTGCATTGTCTCTCACTTCTGACATGTTCCTGGCTAACTGGATTGGGCACCACTGGCTTTTTCTTGACTCCCCGAAGTCTGGTATTACTGGGGTTTTTTCGTGGTCTTTCTTCATCATCTCTGGGTCGCGTCGATATGATCCTGTCCTAATAAACCTGGGTTAATTTAGCCTGTCGCCCCACTTAAAAAACCTTAACACTATCTACTGATGCATGACGGTCTAGGTACAGATGCGTNGGGGGGGGGGGGGGGGACCTTACTGTGGCGGAGTCTGCAAAATCTGGCACTTCGCCTTAATGGTGCCTTCATACAGTCGTGCGGGTAGGGTCACCGGCTTAGCACTGAGGTCTAGCTGAGCTAGGATGAGTTTGCATGTGTGGATTGTTGCCGGACCCGCTGGCTTACCTCCCACTGCCGGGTGTTGGGTACTCGTCGGCGAATGTCCTGTGTTGGGTCTCTTAACCCTGCTGGCTGGTAGCAACGGCATCTGCTGGACAGCTCGGGTGAGAAGCTGGCTCTGCTGCGGCAGGCAGACGTCGGGCTTGCTGATGCTGGTTGGCTGTGCTGTTCCGAAGTCGTCGACTGGCTTGGCGCCTAGTACTAGGGGTAGGCCTAGGCGGACGTACTCGACAAATAAGTGTGCAGCTCTGGGGATTTTCACAATGGGACCACACAAGTTACTGGGGGAAACTGTGTGGTGAAGCCTCAACAGTTGGCCGGTGGTGTGAGTTCATTCTCGGGGGATTAAGTAGCTGAAGGCTGGGGCAGTGTGTTTAATGAGTGTTTAATTACCAGCTAGGATTCCAGCTGCATTCCGGTCGTTACGGTTCACCTTCCGCAACATTGTGGCAGGTAACAATGTCCCTAGCTAAAGTGTATCCCAGAAGGGGTAGATCCTTCCTTGACAGACCTGGCACTCTCCCCAGTGAGTTTATACGTGGAAGATGGAGTGGGTTACCTGACAAGGGTGATTTAAACTCTTCTTATCTTGCTAGTGCTCATGGCTCTACCATACTACCATACGAGTGCGCCAAGTACCTTTACTGGCCTGGTCCACAGTATGGATGGCCTTCTAATGGGTTGTATTTTGATGATGTACGTCAAGTCCATTTGAGGGGACAGGCCACAGTCCTACACTAAGTTGGACAAAAAAGTCTCAAATTCCGCTGTTCCCTGCCTCTCCTTTGCGGGGTGATTTTTACCATGGATAACTAAGCACAATTCACACAAGAAAGAGCAGACGTAGATTAGACTAGTAATGAGTTTAATTCTATACAGAATAGAACACGGTGATCTGTACTCTCCTACTGTAACCAAGGCACTGATTAACTTTTGCAAGGTAAAGCAAAGACAGATGAAGGGGCCCGTCAGCTTGAAGAGCCTTGCCTGATGGGGATGCCAGAAGAGCAAAGAGCAACGAATTAGGAAACCGTGATAACAACTAAACCCTAACTGAAGCTGATGGTTTCCTGAAATGTAAAGAAAAGGAGGAGGCGGGACTCTTTGGGGCTGCAGTGCATGCTTGAAGAAGTCTGGCATTGTGCACTTGTGATCACTGGGTATGCTTCTTCTTCACGAGGTGGAAGAGAGCAGATAGAGCAGAGAGCCTTGGCAAGGACTTGTGCGAAGACGAGCTGCTGGTATCAACTACGGTTCTGCGGCGGTGCAGGGACATATTTTCTCCTGCGCTGCGGATGTCTCGGGTGCCTTTGGGTAGCTTCGGCGGGGGTGGCTCATCCCTTGTAGATGGAGCCATACTTGCTGCTATCTCTCGGGGGCGGCTGGAAGCAGGTCTTCCTGTTGTGCGGGTGGTATCGGCTGCGGGAACTCAGGCGCAATTTCACTGGTGTAGTTTACTGGCTTATTCAATATCACAGGGTTTTGTTTAAGGCGGGGGCGATTTAATATATTCTTCCTTCAGAAGCACTCTGGTCGCCAGGCATCCACCTTATTTAAGGAGACGGAATGCTGGCTTGGGTAGCTGCCATTCAGGGTTGTATCACTTCTAGGGCACGTGGCGTGCACGTGGTGATACATAGTTGCAGCAAAAAAATAAATAGTATATATATACACACATCAGTCAGTATTCTGAAATGTGTTTGTACATTCAACTCCTGATTATTCGCTTTGCGACTAAACCGCAATATATTTTAACATCAAATATTAATTTTTAAAGTTTTCTGTAAATGCTGGTGAATAAAGTTTAGTGTGTCAGACATCCGTGTTAATTAGTGGAATCTACAACTATTTAGGCCTATTCTAAAGTAATTATTGCTGAAGGGTATAATATTTATGTTTTCATTAAAGCTTAAAACATAGCTTTTGTGTCAGATGACAGCCTCAGCTGCAGTACACAACTGCAAGTTGGGAACACCGCATATACATCGGCAGCTCACGAGGGAGCCTGTTGCCGTGGCCAATAAGACAACAAAAATAAATTACTTGAGTTTTCAAGTAATGCAGATTCTACAAGTGGATTGTCCAAAAGAAAAACAATGAAACCATCTTCATACGAGGAACTAGATAAGAGAATGTTAGAGTGGTTTAGACAAAAACATGCTGCAGGAGTTCAAGTGTCAGTATAATGTGTGCAAAACAGGCTCAGCATGTTTTTAAAGCACTTGGGACGAAAGGCGAGTTCAATGCATCATCAGGCTGGTTGACTCGTTTCAAACAGGGCAACAGCATTCGCGAGATAGCCATTCAAGGTGAAAAACTGAGTGGTGATCAATAAGTTGCCAGTGAATTCAGCAGACAGTTCCAGCAATTTGTTACAGAAGAAAATCTACAGCTGGAACAAATTTACAATCCTGATGAAATGGGATTGTATTGAAAGTGTCTATCAACACAAACACTGGCATTTAAAATGGAGCACAGTGCACCTGGCCATAAATCCAGTAAAGGATGGGGCATGCATGGATGGATAGGACAATATTCAAAACCTGGTTCGACAATCATTTTGTGTCTCAGGTGCGGGAGCACTTCAAATCGAAAGGCGCATCTCTCATGCTTCTGCTTTGGAATGGACTGATAACTTGCTTGAGTATTTGGAACAGCAAGATGGCACGCTCCTATCTGACAAGCTGATGATATGAAAAATAAGAAGTGGCATAAGGAAAAAGGAAGTAGCTGAAACAGAAGACAATTACTGATTTTTTAAGTGATGTGTGGTTTCTAGCAAACTGTTCGTAGTTTTAAAGTTTTTTTTTACCTTTGAGTGTGTTAAATTATGACATTTTGTTTGTGAATGCAACATTATTTAATGGTAAGTTACAACACTTGAATTCAGCATGTTAATTTGTTGGAAATCAGTATGTGTATGTTAGTGTAGTGACATTGTATAAAGAAATTTACTAATATTTTTTAGTTAAATGCAATGACTACAGTAAATGTAGGAGTTATTTATGAAACGTAATTGTGTTCTTTTTAAGTATTCGTAGCGGGAAACACGTGGAGCTGAGATGATTTAGTGTTTTTATTTACTTTTCTTTGTAGTCTTTTATTCTTGCATTTTAAAACGTGCACCATTCACAAATGCCCCTGGGGCAGGGGGAAAGGTCACGGCAGATGCAACGCAGATAAGAAAGGAGAAAGGTATGCGGGGCAGAGCCATGAAGGGATAGAGGGAGGGCTGGCATCACTTCTAAACAAAGGTTGACAGCTTGACGAGGGTTCTAGTATGAAGGGATGGGTGCCTGTGTTTGTGCGACATACATTGCGCGCCTGCACGCATGCACGCCTGCACGCCTGCCCGCACGCATGGTTTTATGATCTTTTCAAATTTATAGTTATGTAAAAGAACCATGTTTGATACTATTCACAGAGAGTTTTATGAACAGCATCATTCAAAGTGGTTTAAGCAGCAGACTGAACCAGTCTTACTTTAACCTCTATTTACATAAAAAAACATACATACATAAAATTCTGTGGTCACATTTCATATTTTACTTATTTTATTTCTGAAATACAAAATCTCAGCCTATGCACCACATATACAAAATGGAAAAACAGTTAAATATAGACATAATAAAAAATTCATACAGTGCAGTTTGCTCTAAAACATTGGAATAAATCTTATGCAAATCAAAAAACAATAACAAAACTAATAAATATTATCTCTTTTGAAATACTACAAGCTAAATTAAATAGTCTTAGTGTTAACAACTATTTGTTGCGGTGACCTCTAATGGAATGCTAAGGGGAGTCCCTAGTAAACAATTTTAAACACCTCAAGGTTACATTTGTAACAGTAGAATATTATTACATGAAATGTAAGCGGGCGTATTAAACTACAGATGTCAATTTGTACTTTTATCCTTTCACAATTTTCTTCTCTTCAAATGTATGTAATAGGATAAAAGTAAAAAGTGGCGACTGTAGATGATTATTTTTTACCTTTCCAAAAAAACATTGTAATCTCAGAATATTTATTTGTTGAGATGCATGTATATGTGCAAACACCAATTTCACAGACACAATTTTACCAAGGAATCCTCTTAATATATCATCTTGGGTTCAAGTCTCATTCTAGGTACAAGTAGAGAGCCATAACACTGCAGTTCTGATCATTTTGTAAGAACAGCTGTAACCTTTTCCCTAAACAAAACATTACTGTATGTTCAATTATATTGCTTTTAAATTAAAAGTAGCATTTGTAACAAAACATTTGCAACTGTAGTATAATTTTAATTTATCATTAAATCTATAAACTTGTCTTTACAATCCTCAAATGGTTAATTTAATAGTCAATTTGTTTTCTGCATGAAAAGTAACATTTTGCACACCCTCAAATATAAATTCAGAACTCACTGTGAAATGATGAATTCCGTATCAGATAATGGTATGTCAACAATTTCTGTTAGTGTGTGAAGGAAAAAAATCTGGAATATTAATATACAGAACACACAGTGCCTGATATAACAGTCTTCATATAATGTCAATACATCTAATCAACATCCTTGCTACATACACTGGTTTTCTTAAGGTGCAACATGTTTCCACATTTTACACAGCTGGAACACAAAATATATTGCAAAACAGTCCTCACATAGCAATAAAAGTAATGTCCTTGCATTACTGACATGTTTCGAGGAAACAAGTTATCACTTTGAATGACTAACTTTAAAAACATAACATTTAAAAAATTTAATAAAAAAATTTCATATCATTTATGCAGTTTGCACAACTGGCTGGCATGCACAAGTTTTTGGACGACACTAGGGGAGACTGTGAATTAAGGTGTGTGCAGATTCCTCAGATCAGTTACATAGGTTTCAATATACATGTGCTGCTAAATTTCAATTTGGTACTTCCTGGTGATAAGAAGGGTAAACTATGCAACCGCCACTCCATTTTCAAACAAAGCATGCGTTCAAAATTCTTTTGCAAACTTTGCAAAATCTTATATAGCCCAAGGAGTGTCAGAAACTTACGGTTGTGCAAACTGAATGCATGATTGTGTTATTCGGTTTGCATTAGGTTTTCACTGCCAGTGATAAAATTATGCAGAAGTCTTCCCATTGTAACGTATGTAAAATTCACAATCACACCTGCATATATGAACACACTATCTCACACATGGTTATGTATGCATGCACACCAAACCTCAAAATTTAATAGCAGGCAGGACATGTAGATAATACTGATTTACTACTTATAACAACATGCAATTTCACTACAATCAAGAAATTTATTGCAAGGTTTTTGAACAATATGTCCTTGGATTGGTTGGTTATGGACACAGTAGTTGTAACACAGAGAACAGTGTTTGTACTTGATGAACACTGATCCACTATGCGCAGCCAAGCTGATGTGTGGTCAGGTCGATCTTGTGTTGGAGGACACCAGTCAGGATGACCTCAGGGCCCACGACCGGCACTCCTGCTTTTCTCAGCTTCTGCCACTGCGACTTGTCTTTCTCGCACGAGATCACAAATGCTTTGGAAGGCCAGTTTCGTGGACTTCGTGCCAGGAAAGCTCCACCGCAGCTCTCCACTAGAACTGGTTATGCAACAGTTTAAGCAGCATGTGATAATGTTACCTTACGGACACAGACAAACTATAAATTACATGCAAAGGTCTTTATTATGAATAACAAAATACTATGAGCAAAAGTTATTGATACCCAATTTCCACGCACGCACCACCACCACCACAACAACGTTAAGTCCCTTAATACACTTAAAACAATGCACTAAAAATTTTTGAAGAGCATGTAATTCAGTTTGAAAATTATTGGCAAGAACAGAGGGAGAAGTGTTTTAATGGCCAAAGGTACAAACATTTCCAACTGCACTGCATAAAAACAAATTTTCACTAAAATTTTTTTGAATCCTATTGGATATGACTCAACAGAACAAACTTCGATTTTGGGTTCTGGCTTTTCCAAGACCACTACTGGTACTGCTATGTGAGAGTGTATTTGCATGTTATGTAGGGCTGAGCCGATACCGGTACCGATATATCGAAACCGGCCGATATCGTAATTATCGGAATTGTGCGCAATTCACGTTTAAATCGCCGATATTATAACCGAGATTTTGCCCTAAGAATCTCTAAGATGATTATGTTTTCAACTTGCCATAATTGGAGTGCTTTGCTCACTACAGTGAAATCTCGTCGTTTTCCCGTATGAGTCGATTTTTTTTGGATGGTCCCAACAAATATCCTATATAAACAATGTTTAAAAAACCCGCATGCTCTGCCCTTAAATCATTAATTTACCCGCATCCATCGATCAGATATTGTCCGAAAACCAAAATATATTCGGAACTATTGTTTATCTGTGAAAAAACTACCTTCAAAACTGGTACTACCAAAATTCAGTAGCGCCAAGAGCAGGTAAACACACTCCCTAACCTCAAATGCTAGTATACACGAGTTGTGAAACGTTGCAATTGTTAACCACCACGTAATTTATTTTTGATAATTGAATCACTATTTGTTTTTAAATAACTCACGTCGAAAAACAGGTAAAACATAATAATTGCAGGCATCTCTTTGTTTCAAGTCAGCAAACTAATATTCGCGCAAATTAAACACGTATTTTTGATGGATGTGGTACGGACCAGAACTAGACATTAAAATGGACGGAAGGGATTTGAACTTTACTCTCGTTCCACAATGGAACCGTAATAATTTTTAGATCAGTACGGTAAATTACCAGCATTAAAGTGGAACAATATGTTTTCCTGATTAATTCTGTTAAGATAAAATTACGCTAATAATTTTTTTAAATAATGCAGTGATATCAACTGTCACACAAGATGGCGAATGTTGTTTAATTTGGCGAAATTTAAAAACAATTTGCGGGCAACGGAATTTTTAGCGAAGTTAAATTAAATTTCTTAAAATCGGATTTTTACATGTCAAACTCAACAATTTTTAGCACGTTTCTGTTTTAAATCATTGTTTTTAATAAAGTTAGTTTGATTTTTGCCACTTTTTTTTACATTTGGCAGAAATTTAGGGAATTTTATGTAAACATTCGGCGGATTTTCGAAATTAAGTGCATTTCAATATTTTATAGTACAATACTTATATTGAATGATTGAGATTTGTTTTTTAATCCAGTATTTAAGATATGCCCACTGTTCATTACAGGCAATCAACTCAGTATACCCAAGGATGAAAATAATTTTTTTTGAGGTTAGGTTTAATTTTTTGAGGAGAGAGGTCCACATGTTGAGTTTTCCCGCATGCTGAGTTTTTTTCAGTAGATCCCATGAAAAACGAATAATAGAGGTTTCACTATTTGGTTTCATTAAAATAATCACTATTTTTAAATTGGTTTTCGATTTGAAGTGTTATGTTTTTTTTTAAGAGTTTCATTGCTTAATGACATGCTTTTGGAGCTTATTTTTGTCTTATACATATGCTTAAGCTTAATATGTGGTTCCTAGATTTATATTTATCGTAACAGTTAGGCCTATCACTGAAACAATAAAAACAAACACAATTAGAATTTTATTTAAGTAAAAGTTTAAAAATTAAGTTTTTATTTTTTGAAAATTGCAATAATGTTATTTTTCCTTGTCAAGGCAATATCGGTACTGGTATCGGCAATATCGGTAAGTTTTTATCGGCAATATCGGAAAAGGCTCAAAAACCATATCGGCTCACCTCTANACTGGTATCGGCAATATCGGTAAGTTTTTATCGGCAATATCGGAAAAGGCTCAAAAACCATATCGGCTCACCTCTAATGTTATGTTCTACGAACGAGCCAAACATACTAATTCTTTGCAATAAAGGATTGCTATAGTTCAAGGTGTGTGCCTTTAGTGTCGCTTAAGAAAACATTCCAGCAAAGAGAAGCATACAGGACTTGGTACAAAATAGTGCAGTACAGGTTCGGTTACTTTGTGTAACTGCTGAATTCCACCACTCGCAGTGCTAGCGTCAGTCACATACGGCATGCAAAACTGTCTCAAGTAACAACAATTAAAAAATGTTACTGACACCAACATTCTGTAAACCAAAATAAGTATTTTATAGTTTTAAGAAGAAGACCACTGGGAAAGTATACATATATAACAAAAAACAAAACTGTTCTTATCGCTAGGGATCTCCAGCTGCTGCTCTACTCCACTGGAAAGGGATAAATCTTGGTGACAGGCTGAGTAAACTCCCCTTGAGGTGAAACCACTCCTTCAGGGTCTAAATGTACTGCAGCCACTCATGCCATTTTCACTTCAGTGAGGGCAGTGTTGAATCCTTCAAAACGAGCAGCTGATCCACACTGACATGTGGAGTAGGTTTGGTCCACTTTGCTCTCTGCTGAAGTGTGTGGAGATACTCCAGACTCCATCTTTTAACAAATTCTCTGATGAAGCTGAGTGATCATTTGCTACCTATTTAGTTGATTCCAACTTGAGCTCTGTGCAGCCACACTTGTTAAGCAATGTGTGGCAAAATTATTAATTGTTAGAACTCTTCAAACCTAAGATCAAGGATCCAGTAGTGCATGCTTGATCAGATTCAACAGTTGTGTTGACATGGTTAAGAATGTTGCCACACAAGCTGCCAACCTTTGTGGCGAACAGAGTCGCAGAACTTCAATATGCAGTGCCTCCAAGTGCATGGAGTCATATTCCCTCAAGTGTAACCCAGCTGACGCAGCTTCTCGTGGAGGTCTGTCTGACCAGTTTGCTGGGCCAGTCTAACTGGTTCTCGGGTCCTGACTGGCTGCTGCATCACGCTATGTTCAAGACCCAGGTGAAATTTCAGAGCAGAAGCACTCATCAGCTGCAGTGTTGGTTGCATGGCAGGAAACCCACACCTCAGAATACCAGTTGGGCCTCCTCCAGAATTCCTCACCTCTACGGAAACTGCAGTGTGTTACGGTGTGGATTGTTGAAGCAACTCTGGTGACCTACATAACCTATGCTCCAGTCCCTGCTGTAGCTTAAGTTTAAGTGCACTACGATAAGAGTCACCAAGTGTGACATCTGCGCTTTGGCTGCTAAAGGAAGCCTCAACACATACCTGCCCTCATTGTCACGCATGTAGGTATCTTGGAAGTGCTATTCACACCATTGGTCTTCAACAGACATTAAGGTTTTCTTCAATATCCCAGAAGTTTTTCAGGGTAACATTAAAGGACAAATCAGTACACACAAGCAATGATGACACTTGCTGGGCAGCCTGTGAATATGGTGCATTACCTGCCAACACCCATCCAAACATTGTATGGTAGGCATGTGGCTGTCCAGTGACCTTGGGGTCCTGTCATCACTTCTGAAACTATCTCTGCGGACAGCAACATGTCTATTGCACTGGGTGTGGCAAACTGTGAATCAGCCAGTGGCAGTCCATCTAGATGCTTGAGACAGCCAACTGCAATCACTACAGAAGGCATGTCTCTGGTAATCTTTTTTAGAATATTAGCTCTACTAGTGATGTGAAGCTCTGGTGACTAAAATGAACCAATCTCACACAAAACTGCACCTCTTGTTTCTGGAACTGCAATGTTGCAGACACCAGCAATGTTCACTTCAGTCCGATATCGCCTGAGACTAGGTCATTGTAAGCAAGTCTCTGTGATAAAGGAGGACTAACAGGCCCCGTCTAGCAATACATGAACCAGCTGGAAGTGTCCTGCCCCATCATTCACTAGTATTAAGGCAGTTTTTAACAAAACAGTAGAAACCTGAATGTCAACTCGTCTCCCTTCTGCAGCACACATCACAACTGCACTGTCGTCTCTCATTTCAGATTCATCCTCGTGTGAGCTTGCAGGTGTAGTCCTAGGTTTGTGTCTATCTGCAACATGGAGGAGTGTGTACTGACTACCTTAGCAGAGCTGGCAGTGATATCTGAACTTAAACTGAGCTGTCACACGACATCCTCGTAGACAATTACAATACAGTTTCTGCATTTGCACCTCTGCATTTCCGTCTCTCCTCAATGGACTGCGAGGAATACCTGGCATTTATGTAGTGCGGGAACCCCCTCGTACACACCACGCTTCAGCTTCTGACTTGTCGTGAGTGGAAACAAGTGTAGTCTTTGTGAGGTTTGCAGCAGGGTGGCCATCCTCATTCAATGGTCACCACTTGGTCACACCAGGAAACCAGCTGCCTGAAATCTTCTTGAAATGGCTAGGTCTCTGTGTTGCAACTGTTGCCAAATGTACTTGCTCTACTGCTCTTGCCTTCCAGTCAAGAAAATTAATTAGTTGGTGGTAGGAGGGAAGGTCTTCTATGTGTGACATCTCAAATGCCTGCTTTAAACGTATGTCCAAAATATATATTTAACAATAAGAAATCCCCACTTGTCAACCGGAAATTCTTGTGCCTTTAGGGAATTTAAGTTCTCTTCTATGCATGCTACGAATTTGCTAATAACACCCTCGCTATAGTTGTCCAATGAGGATAAGTGGAGAATTTTTTGCACATGAAGGGTTGCCGTAATGCAAACACTCAAAAATATTTTCTCTAGCAGGCCCCATATATTGTCATAATTTTTCTCTGTTACCAGTACATTGCTAACTATGTCCCGTGCCTCATCTCTAAGACACCTCAACAAATAATGAGTTTTTTGCACCTTGGTTAAGTGGGAAACATGACCAATCAATAATTCCGCGAATCCCTTCCATTCAGCACGGTGACTGCTGAAAACAGGCAGCGGCAACGCAAGCAACATAGACACCTGTGGCAGCAATGCCGCTTGTGCCTCATGAAGAGTGGTGTACCCGGAAAACCAAACCTACTTTTTTTTTAAAGCAGTTAATTGTACACTTTACGTAGTTCACGAAACACAACCTCATAGGCCACAAACTGCTCCATAACATCATTGTCGTCTGCAGGTGGGCTAGCACAGAACATAAAGAAATTTGTCAATAACTTGTTTTGTTTCTTAATAACCTCCTGGAAGATTATTTTGAAGTCCTCTAAATTCCACTAATCTTGAATTGACTCTTCATACGTGTTGTAACTCGGGCTTTGAGCCGCTGCTACCACCGCCATTGTTTCTCTTCCCAACAGTGCACTGTTGCCGATCCTTTACACGAAACTTTGTGCACTTTTTGCTTCACAAAGACAACCAACTGATACCTTACACAGCAATACAGTATGATACACTAGAAATCTTAGTTTAATGTCCTGCGCTCTTGCAGTCAATATACTTGGCGCTACTAGGTCATGTATTTTTACAGTTCAAACCATATGTTGCTATATATAGCATTAATTTGAGGATACGGTGTCACTTATAACGCCTCAACAACATTCATTTTCAATTATAATCTGGCCCAGGGGACCACAATGTTTGTGCACACAAAAATAATAGCACAAATAGTAAGCCATTACTTCCCGTAACTGCCTATTTCCACCCCTTGCAGCACTAGTGTTGCAGTCACATACAGTATGCAAAACTGTCTCAAGTAACAAAAATTAAAAATGTTACTGATGCCAACACAGACTTTGAAGGTACGATTTTTGATGGTTTTGCAAGTACACTTTTAAAATTTTACTATGTTAGGTCCTTTTACTGTCGTCTTTTCTTAGTTTTGATGTGTCATGGGAGTCGTCATTCACCCGATTTAGCCTTGCCACAGCCCCATCCTAAGAAGAGCAGTTACGCCGCACATGTTACAGCACGTTTCGAAGCCCAGAGTTCGCTCGGCCCAGTTGATGCCTCCTGCAGTGCCACAATCCGCTTCACACCATGTCGCCGTTCTCTCACCTTCCGGCCTTTGGCTGCATAAGGGGAAGTAGGTGCCACCTCCGGCCGCCTACGACCACCTCTGCTGGCTTTCCGCCACACTCTCTCTCTGCAATCTCTTTACTGCTAACCCTGCACCCCCCGCGCTGGCTTTGTACGCCTCATATACCTAATATAAATAGAGCCCGCAACCCGCAATTTGAAGCTGTCTCGCGTCAGTTCAGTTGTAAAACATTTTTCTGCCAGAGTTTTTAGACAAAACCACACTACTCACCAGCACACAGAAGCCGCAGCGCTTCCTGCTACCTTGTAGCTCGCCTTAGTAACACGAGTCAGAGTATCGCTGACTTGAGGTTGCCCCCACCCCACACACTGCTCCATCTTCCGAGACTAGGGAACATACTAGTTGGCAACCGACGATTAGCACTTCAGGCCCTAGTCCGGGTACAGGCTGGTTTATGCGTGTTAACTTACCACTCAATAAACAGACATAATTCAAACTTGGCTGTGTTACCACTCCCAGCACTCTATCTTGCTTAACCTTATTCCCTCTATCCCCTGCTTCATCCCTATACCTTTAAAATCCTTGCTGGAGTAGTCAGAAGCCGGAACCTTCGTTCCCTAACTCAACCCTCTTGAGCACTCTCTCGACGTGGAGCTTAGGAAGCCCGCCTTCCTAGGTAACACCAAAGCAGTTGCTTCTTTGAGCTATCGCCCCCTCCAGTATGTGCCTGGGCCCACAAGTGACGCTCACCAAGTTACTTGCTGGAGAACGATAGGCCAACCCCCGACAAGGAGCCCCATTTCTTTGTGATGCTTGGGTTCGTGAGCGAAGTCCTGCTTGCCAAGTGGCAACGAGAACAGACGCCCCGAACCTGATACTATTACCTTCTGTTTGGTACTTGGATCCGCCAGCGACATCCCGCTCGCCAAGCCACTAGACTGAAGGCCAGTACTCCAGGCTGCCAACCCTCATCCTACAGCCTCTCCATATTTCTATCAGGCCATGCCTACTCCTTTCGAACACTCGCTATCCACCTCTCTGTAGAGACACCCCCCCTTACGCATCATCACAGGGCTGGGCAGGAGAAAGCAGCCAAGGGGCTAGCCCTGGTTGGAGTCCTGGGAGTTCAGATCCAGGTATGAACCGGGTGTACGCCTAGAAAAAGGAAGAAGCTGCTCGCCAGAGAGGGTCAGCCACCAGCACATCCAGGACATCACAGAGCCTCATCTGACATGTGCCACATGCCGTGTCGCCATTACTGCAGACACCGCTGAAGAAACCACCCACCTTTGCTCGGCCCACCAGTGCTGACAAGGTGGTCAAGCTACTCAATATCACACCTGGATACACCTTGATACATGTGTCTACATGACCAACACTTGCAAACGCACCTCCCAACCTCCCAAGGACCAGCACACTGTANCTACTCAATATCACACCTGGATACACCTTGATACATGTGTCTACATGACCAACACTTGCAAACGCACCTCCCAACCTCCCAAGGACCAGCACACTGTAATAGAGGTTGCAAAAACCACCACAGCAGGCCCCAAGAACAACCCCGTCAGAGTGGCGACTCCCGCTTCCTGTCATGGTGGGGGGGGGGGTGCACCTTGACAACACCCGCTAGCCGCCAAACCCAATAGAGTGAGCGTCAAGCCGTTTTATTTTTCTTTCTTGGCGCCCAACGTGGGGCCATTGAAGAAATATATAGGCCGTCAGACAAGTTTATCAAGTCTGGGAAGCCCCTCAGAAAAGCCCTTTGGGCCCCTACAAAACCACTACTAGATTGACTTTGGGGAGTCAGAATAAAAACCCAGTGGCACCCATTAACTGCACCAGAATGGCCACAGTAGAGAATTCAGCCGACACTGAAGGGCAGGTCTATGCTCTAGAAGAATGCCCTGGCATGGGACACTGTTATATCACGTGCATGCATTGTGATACTGCCTTCCACTACATTTGCCTGGAATGGGAGGACCAAGAGAGGGACATCTAAGGACTGGAACACAGATGTCTGAACTACAGGGACAGACATCAACGCTGTGACTACGCCAACTGTCCAGGAAAGGGCGTATACCGGATAGCTTGCCATGAGTGTCCATGTACATTCCATAACCTTTGCCTTGGATGGAAAGACCGAAACAGAGACCTAGAGGGTCTGATTTACAAGTGCCCGATGTGCAGACTAACTCCAGAATTCGTACTAGAGCCTGTGACCATCGTAATTCAGCAGTTGGCTCCGGAACAGCTTGCACTGCTGGAGTACACGAGGTAGCTGCACGAAGATCCGCATGAATTCCTCGAGGCTTGTGTGTCTGGGTCTGAGCGTATGTGCTTACCGAAACCCTTGTAGGTTCACAAGAAACATACAGCTATGAGGAGATGCCTAAAAATGGTGGCAAAAGTATGGCGAATTCGTTACCACCTGGAATGAGTTAGCAGAAAGGCTCACATCCCACTTCTCCGGCTCCCACAAAATAGCACGGCTCATGAACCAGTTATACATCCATGAGCAGAAGGAAGACAAAGAGGCTGGTCTCCATTCAGCGAAAGGTTCTCATTTTCCAACGTGTTCACCCAGCACATGAAGAACATGAGCTGGTAAAGAGGACTAGATTTCGAGAAATGGACTTGTCAGATGTACGCCCAGGCCTGGCCCAGGCCAGGACCAAGACCACATTCTCCTCTGCAGGGAAGACGACCGTCCCTGAAGCCTCCACACGACAAAAGACGGGGAAACCCACCACTGCCTCTCCTACCATCTGGGTACCCAAGCGCTGGCACTGCCCTGCCAGACACTTCATTGGGACTGCCTAGTGCTGCAGCAAAAGGTACAGAACAGACAGAGGGAAGCAGTTGACCACACCAAACCTGAGATAGGTCCCACACTCCCAGCCAGTACACAAGGGGAGGCTCTGCAGGTCTTAGTAATACAGGAGAAAACGATCTTACGAGATCCCCCACGCATCTCCGTACTCATCGGGATGTCAGAAGTATTGGCAACCCTGGATACTGTAGCTAACGCCAACTTCATCCGGGAGAATGAAATCCCTCAAGAATTATGGGGCCTGATCAAAACTGCCAAGGAAATCACTGTCTACATGGTCTAGAAAAGAGCCCGCCTACCCACTAATGGGGAGTTGTCACTCGCCTTGGAATTCGCCGGAGAAACCATCCAAACAAAATTCTACATGGTTAAAGACTTGGGAGAGGCGATCATCCTAGGACAGCCACCACACAGACACCCTACCATCAGATCACTATGTTGTATACCGTGATTAATCGCACCACACACAATGGTTTTCCACTGTTCTATTCTTCAGTTTCAAAGCTCCTTACACCGTGAGGTGGCGTTTTGCACTTGCCTGTGTGATGTGTGGCTTATGGTTAGCTGCTCAGCGATGGAAATCAAGTTTCAGCACCTCGCGCTGAACAGTCATGGTGTGCTTGGAGTAGATCCTGATGCAGGTTGGAATTCTTGTGTGATGGTAGCGAAGGATGGTTGACAATTACGCTGTACGACCCTCTTCAACACTCAACAGTCTGTTGCAGTTCACATGGGAGGTCGGCCTGCATGTACGCTTTTGGGTTGTTTACACCTCACTATAACATAGCAAACAGTGGACCTAGGGATATTAAGGAGGGTGGAAATCTTGTGCACATACTTCTTACACAAATAGCACCCGATCAACTGACCACGTTGAATGTGTGAGTTCTTCAGACAGTCCCATTATTCTGTCTCGTGCTGTCTGCTAACTACTGCAATCACTGCCCATGTTTTCCACGTGGTAGATGGCAGTATTGTTAAACACACGTTTTGCTGGGTGTCCAGATAATTTTGATCACATAGTTTATGTCTTCATTAATGAGCTTTTTATGTGATAATTCTGAATGAAGTTGACTGTAGTTGTGGTAGGGTAGGTTGCATCACCTACTGGGAGATGTTGCATTTGTGTGGACTATGAAACACATACAATTGCTTGGTGAATTAATTATAATAAAGCTATGAACATCAATTCAATACACATTTTATTTGTCTGTTAACATAAACAATGCTAACAAACAATCTCGCGTGTGTTCGATACCTGTGTTACTTTATCACTAGTTCATGCATCACCTGTGTAGGATCACTCCGCTAGACATCCCAGCTGATGATGCAACCTACCCCGCCACAGCTACAGTCAAATGCATACACCTATAACACCGCCTTATATCTCAAAAAGTGCTTGTCAGGTTTTAAAAATAATCACGTCACTGAACTTGCAGCTTATTAACATTTTACGGTATAAAGAGAAATGGGTATATTTTCATATAAATATCAAAGTTGATACTGATGTCTCAGTACTTACTTACATCTCACAACAGCCATAGACTGCGTCTTATGAGCCCCGTAGTGCCTTTTACGAATTAAAAATCAAAATTTTGATACCTTCAGTGATTCAGAAGATATTTCCGGTGAACATCTTAGCTGGATAATTTTGTATACCCTTTAGGCTTTAATTTCTTTTTAAATTCAAGATTTAATTTTTTATAAACATATGAATTCTTTACTTGTGAGCACTATTAAAAATACTGCTTTTCTGTGTGTAATAGGTCTTTTAACTATAAAAAAATGTTTAAGGTACAAAAAAATTTATTTTCTCTATAGGTCTACCAGATCCAGTATTAAGAAGTGTGCAATGAGAAATTGTGCAATACCCAATGGAGAGCAGTTTATTTAAGTTCAGTGATAACAGGATAATGGTACAGGTTTGAGTAGCTGTCAATGAAACAGTACCAGTAAAGATAATGTTATGACGAGAGATAAATGGGATGGGGGTGTAGAGCAGAAATAGCAGTTACCATACAGTTGGCTTGGGTTCCTGTGCCCCAGCTGGTCTCCTTCCACTACTTTGGGGTGTTGGTGTCAAGTGGTGAAGTAGCACTGCACTGTTGGAGTGCAATTAAACAAAAGGGAACACTAGAGCTGATGGCTATGCTTGTACACTATGGCAGCATATGTAACAAACAAGCAAACAATCAAGTTTTATCAAACATCAAATCACAATCAATCTTTACAACCAACTTTTGAAAATATTTGGATGTTTCACAAATCTTAATTTTTAAAAAGTTTAGAAATTTTATTTTTTAACTAGTCCCTATCAGCATTTTATATTCTGAGTTGTGCTTTGAAATAGTGCCTATTTTGTCTGTAGCAGACTTTGAACTCCTCTGAGCAACTCTGTGCTCAGTAGGCAGTTTGTAGTCCATTCACTGTTTCCTCGGGTGTTTTTAAATAACTTGTATACCGCAAATATATATAACACTTTTATTAACTTTCAAGTATTACATTTTTGAATAAATGAAACTTTAACATAGTATCTTCTATAACTTGTAATATTTATTTCACATTCAACACGAATTTAAAACAGCGAGAGCAGCGATGTGTTGGCAATGGCAGGTAAGAAATAGTTCGCAGTTGAAATATTGTTTTAACCTAATTGTTTTGTATGCTATTTGTAAATTAAATGCTGACTATTAAAATAGTAAAAGTTTTAATAAGCACTGACAGAAACAGATTTCATTGTTACTGTTAAAAATATCAGCACAAAGTATGGTGCATAGGCCCTAGTGACATGATGGATTTTTGCCTGAGGAAGAAACTTGAATAAGCAGAGCAGAGCTTATCGTGAGATCTCTTCTCTATCTATCTATCTATCTATCTCTCTCTCTCTCTCTCTCTCTCTTGCAGTTTTGCAGCATTAGTAGAAGAAGGAAAATTATAAACACTTTAAATTTTAGTATATTTCAAACAAATGGAGTAGTGGTTATCTTGGGAAATCATAATTATTAGTGCAAAAATAATGATTTTTGAATGTAAAACTGTAACAAGATTTTAATTTTTGGATATCTATTATAATATATTTAGAAATGATGGCGGGATGGTTACAAATCCGAAGTTGGCAGAACTGGTGACTGGCGACATGACAAGGTGTGTTGCTTGTGGCTTAACATTACTTAACATTACCACATCAAGTTTGTTGACGTTGTGTTCTTTAAACCTACCTACGCAAATTATGATGATGTAATAAATTGTGTTTACACAGCAGGAATTAATATACTGTAATGTGTGTCGTGACTGCTGTGAGTGAAAGTATTGTTGCCTTTACGATTTGCTGTGCCAATGTATATGTGATTGCAAATATTGGATGTGCAAAATTTATACGCTTTAATCGTAAACTGTTTTTATGATGAAATTAATTTTTTGAAAGTCATGCATGTTTATTTATCACAACTTCGTAACTTTGCCCTAGGTGTGCGTCAGAAACACAATTGTGTAACGTGCTTACATTTCTGTGATTTGAATGTTTGCCACAATCCCAACCAAATACTAAGCCCAGCCAGAAAATTTTAAATAAATAATTTAATAAACCTAGTAAAACTAAGTACCTATGCAAATAAATATGAGCGGAATAAAAATTATGCCAGGTCTATTTGTGTGCATGTTCACCACTATCTTTTAAGTTTGTAGGCGACACGAGTTGCGAGCTTGAATTTCCTGTCTTTTCGTCTGACTGGTTACTCCTTCGTTTTACTATTTAATCCAACTGCGGCCGTGTTTTTAACTAAATAATCCAAAACACATAAAAAACATGAGGTTAACTACTACAGTTCTTTCCCCCACAGTTGTAACACAGTCGCAGCAAAATATTAACGTGCATTACGTGTAATGTGTTATGTTGTATACAACAAATATGTTAACACTGTAGACATTGTTAAAAAGTCATAAAGCTGACCTAAATATGGTTATAGGCTCAATTGTGAACATTCATATGAAATGGTTTTTGAAATTTGACACTTATTTGAACAGCTGAAAACAGTAAACAAATTTTTTGACAGTTAAAACACAGAAGTGACATGGCAGTGTTTATATTTACATGTAGCTAAAGGATAAGTAATCTGTAACCAAAAGTAGAAGTGCAAAGTAACCATGAATGGCAAATAGTTTACATTAGCTGTAATGGCACAGCACAACACCCTTGTTTCATTAAACATGTAAGTCTTCTGATCAGAGGCCAGATCAACCTTGAGAGGCTATAAAATAAAACATGCACTGTCAAGAGTATCACAATATTTTAATGCTAAGGCAGTACAATAACCAAAACAGTTGATCTTTTAGACATATTTTGCAATTCAGCTAAATTATGTGTAATTTACTTTATAATTGTAGAGCACCCTCACAGGGACAAAAAAATTATTTCCTGATAATAAAACAGTAAATTATAATACTGAGTAGTCCTTTCATTCAGTATTTAGCATAATGCATCTGGAAACAAAAGAAAAAATTTTTCCTTTTAAACCGAGAAATTACAGCAGTGGACATAATCTTCAACAGTGGCTGCCCTATAAACAGACCCAGAGCGAAGCAGTGAAGAATATAATTTGCTCCAATTATTATTAAACATTTTCCTGTGTACAATACTTCAAAAGCACAAAAGTAACCTACCTTTCATGTCTTTAGGCACAGGTACAACATGTGGTGTCACCATCACTGTATAGCCAGCCAGCAGAGGGTGCTGTGTTGAGGCTAGCAGAGTCTTGGACAGGGACATTTTGAACTTCTTCTCCCCCTCCTTATCATGAAGTGTGAAATCGTCAGTGCCTGCAGATCACATTTAAAGATTTCAGTTCCCATTTAATGACAATCCTGGTGACAGCCAACAAACTCAGTGAGATATTTAATATTCTTACATGCCAAGATGGTACATATATGATCAATTTAATTCTTGTAATTGGTTGTAATTACTTTAAGAAAGTAGGAATACAAGTTAAAAGAAAATTTTGTGATGTGAACGTATTAATACTTAAAGTTGATAAGAGTATACGATGCAGACTCCAATGTGGTTAGGATATTCTATTCAGTATGGGAAAGAGTACAAATGACAAAAATATTGAAAGAGTAAATTTTCAGTCATCTCAAATGAACAAAGCTTAGGTAGTTTTACATCTCTGTAGCTGGAAAATTTTCACTTTAGCTAAATAAAGTTGCTGAAGACCAGTGTAAAATATTATCCCTATAAATATGAAGCTGTAAAATCAATAAATTTTAATATATATTCTTTCACAACCTGTTTAATCCTGTTTCGTCCAGATGCCTCAAACACTCTTCCAGGAGTTAGCACTGACTTGCCCTTCAGACTTACTCAAACATAACCTCCCTCTTTGTGCTGGGGACCAGGGTATGGCAATAGTCTCACCTTGTTGGTCACCACCGAAGAGGCGTGGTTAGTTGCTGTAGAAACCTTCAGTGGACTATGTGGCATTCTAGCGATAATCCCGCACTATCTGCATACTTGCTGGGCTACAGTGGTGGTCTCCCAAGTGTACCACTTTCAAACCTCTCCATAGAGAACAGGAATTTTTGTGATAATCCCGCTTCCTCCGCTATCCTGGGAAAGGAGACACGTGTTGTGTAGGGCACTGCACTGTGAGGGAAATCCCTACCCTCCAGGAAGCCGCCCGGGAAAGCAGTCCCTTTAACCACCCCACTGACATGCCCTTTTGCCATCTAGAGCCACGCCAACCCCTACGGAACACCTGCTATTCCATTAATATCTCTCTCTCTCTTTGTCACCCAGACGCCTTGCCATAGGGCTGGGCTACAGAAAGCAGTAAGGCAAGCCTTGGCTTTTTAATCAGGGAGGTTATGGAGTCAAATAAGCGGGCCAGAAAGGTTTACTTCAACAAGTGAGAAGAAGCAAATAGACAAAGGACCGGAACCGCAAATCAGCAACCCCCCCCTCAGCATCTGTGGGAAGCGGATACCAGGGGGGTAACACAGTAACCTGTTTCAACGTCCCCAAATCTCTCCACTCCCGCTTATGCCACCAAAGCCGAGATATCCTATGCCCACCTCTGGACCCGCTAAGACATCCAACGCCTCAATTTCACAGGAGATACCTTCGCTCGCACACCTTTGAGTACGTGACCTGTGATTCGACCAGCGCCACCCAAAGCCCAGAGGACAATCGTCAGTCTCTATATAGTTCAAGCCATACTCCCGCAGACTCTCCCTGTTAGCAGGGCTCCAGCATCCTGGTCCCTAGGTGGTGAAGCCAAAACACGACTTGCCTGTTGAAGGCAACCAAGAACAAATAGGGTGTCAATATAAAGGTTTCAGTGATATCTAACATTCTAAATTAAGTAATCTGAAATGAATAAAGGCAACTGAATAGTATACCTGAGCAAAATACATGCAGCTGCTTCGGAACACATGCCGCTCCCATCCTTGCGGAGGATTGAATGTTCATTGAGATAGTCGCTGTGCAAATTTTCTGGTCATCATCCCCCCTTCCCATTAGCGCAACTCGTGGGGCGAAGAACCTTATGGGCCAGGTCGGCTCAGCTAAGCCTGTGCATCTCAGAGTAAAGAGTTTTAGAATCATAGGTGGCTATAAGCGCCAGGTGTGTGGTACCATCAAAGTGACAAGTGATAACGACCAGCAAGCGTATGTAGTCTGTGAGCATCTGGAGTAGATGGCGAGAATGGGGACTGTGGGGAAGTGGGACTGGATGCGTGAGTGCAGACATTTGGAATGGTGTTAATGTATGGCAATGAACACTTTGGCTGTGTACATGTAAATAGTACATGAAGATGAGGATTTCAATTAGAGGTGAGATTGACATTAAATATTGTGCTTACTGAGTTAAACAGGTAGTAGATATAGGCAGTTTAATGCTGTAAATAATAGCAGTGTATAATTATATACATAACAATTAAATTAAGAAATTAAATTAAATTCTTTTATTTTTATCATGATTTTCATCTGTCATGAACTCTGATACATCCCAGGCAACTGGAACAATATAGTCTGAAAGATGTCAGAGATATCTGAAACTTGACATTTTGGCAACTTCAGATGAATACAGGTCTTTGAGCTGTAAAAAAACAACAACAACAACAACAACAACAACAACCTGTGGTTTGATACTAGAAGGCAGTTTGACTTCGAGAAGGTGGCAAAAGGGGAAGGGTAGTTATATTGGTGTACAGAAGTGTCAACTATTTAGGAGTTCAAAGGCAAATATGTAATGACCAACATAAAAATAATAGTTCAGTTGTTGAAAGGAAATATGTAGTATAACATATCTAGGGAAACAGGCGAAGAAACAAGAATGAAAACAAAACAACACAAAAAAAGTTACAAAAATCAATGTCCAAACAGGGACAGGCATATATGCAAAATGCAAAACATGTTGCAATAAGGATGTAGCATAATATGTTAGTGAGAAAAAAAGTAAGTTGAAAAAAAAAATAGGTTGTCTAATTTATTTGAAAGCCAAAATAGTGCATCTAACCAAATTATGAGTTCTCTGTGATAAATTAGGACTTCTTGCATATGGTGGCAAGAAAATACAAAACAAATAAGGTGTTACAAATAGTGTGTTATGAAATTATTGCAGAATAGTTGTAAACATTCTGCATAAACACACTGAAGAAATTAAATGCAGTAATGAATGGGTAGCCATTGCCAACAAAATCACAGATAAGGCAAATAACGCAAAAATTTGTTTTATAAACTGCAACGAATATCAAGGAATGGAAACCACAAAACTATGAAATATCAAAGATCAACACCGTACTTTGAATTGTGTATAGTACAGAAAAAGTATATATATACACTGACGCATTCTGCGTCCCTATATTTTATTTGTCAGAACACACGCTCTGGCGAAGCTCGCAGGCGGACGACCGCAATAAGGATTAAGGGTTTTGTGGACGTGCCGGAAGAGTGACGCCAGGAGCCTCGCAGCTGCAAAGGCGCGCTACCAAAGGTTTCTGCACGTGCAACTGTTCCTGCACGTGCAGACGACATCCGGAGACAACGGAAGGCACCAGGGCGCGGACACAGCTGCATTTTGTAGCTGCCCAAGGGACACCGAGATCCCACCACAGCGGCATCTGTCCCGGGCTTGTACCGCAATAAACCATGAGAGCTTTTAGCGGGCGTGCTGGGGAGAATAACGACACAATATCCGGAGGCATAAGTGCGCCGAACCAAAGAGACCACCCAAGAGTTCCCGCACGTGCAGAACGGAACAATAAACTTCCAGGCCAGAATGAAGGGGCGACGCCAGGCCGGCTGCGGACCACACGAGCAGCGGCCACGTGTTTTATGACCCAGGGGGACGACAAGCACCCCGGACCACGTGCAGAGACGGGGGAAGTTGAATATGGTGATGGACGCTACAAAATCACACGAAGGAGGGAGGAACAAGTCATTCAGTTGAGAGATGTCGAAGCAGTCAGTCGGGGGACCTGAAGCGAGGCGTCCGGGTCGGAGCCGGACGAAGCCAGTGCGATGAACGAGTCAGTCAATCAGTGAGTCGCGGATCTAGCAGTCAGTCAGTCGGAGTCAGTCGAGGTTCGAGAATGCATCACGACGTCAGAGACCGTCAAACGGGACGTGCGGCAGGAAGAATCAGAGAAAAGTCAGTCAGACTTCGTCAAACGAAGAGTGCTGAGTGGACCCGGGAGGAGGGGTTCCGAGAGCAGACGTCGGGACGCCCCACCAAGCTCCGGAGCAGTTCCAAGCCGCCAGCCGAGGGAAGACAGC